>RJWM01024842.1:0-30150 GCA_004363535.1 Dasyprocta punctata | reverse complement strand
TTGATTTTCTCTATAGCTTCATCAAGCTGTTTCTTTATTGCATTTTCTATCATTTCAGAAAGTCCGTTTGTGTGACTCCCACTGTCTTCCATTTCAGTATCTCTTGGGTTTGTTCTTTGTGGGCTGGGGGACTGAGACTGCCTCTTGGTCTTTCGTTTTGTCATTTTCTTCTGGAATCTATGTACCTCTGTGTCCTGCGCTGCTGGCCAGTGTTCCCCTGAGGTTCGCGCTGATTCTTGCGGCGTGCAGGATTGCGGGACCCAGTAGGCTGGGTCCCGTGCACAGCAAGGAAGGGCGGCCTCCCAGGGCGGGGCATGCAGGTGGAGTCTCCTCCTTCACTGGGTGGGGGCCAAGGCCTCCCCGTCCCAGGGAGCTGTGCTGGGCACCACACGCGACGTGGACCCGACCCTGGTTCTGTCCGCAAGCTCGGCCCAACAGCTATGCCTGTGGGGCAGGCCCGGGCAGGTCCCAGGCCTACAGTGCCGGGAGCAACCCTGCTGGGCGGCGCGGTCTGCACAGGAGCTGTGGGATGGCACATGCTCGAGCCGAGCCGTGCGGCTGAAGAATCGGCATTTGTTTTTGAAAGCAGTTTTTCACAGCGTTAACAATAGGACTCAGAAAGACTTATTCAACTTAGAAAAATATTCATGGACTTAAACTGAAGTGCATTTGTGCATTATATTATTCCTGCGGCTCCAATTATGATTTTGGGCTGGCTATATTTGGCAACATAGTTCTGGTATCCAGGTCCTTCAGTTTTTGTTACTTCATAACAGTTATCCTCTTACATGTGGTTAAACACAGTTAATCCATTACCTATTCACAATTCCAGTGTGAGAAATAGATGAGAATTATTTTCCAAAGGAAAATGAGTGACTTTCATAAAACAATGTAATTTATTATGTAGATATAGTAATATCCAGATTACCAATTTCTTGTATTATACCTTTAAAGAAAGGTACTTCTTAATTACCAAATTTATTAATAAAATATGGTTTACAATATATGTTACTTTTCATTTTGGTATTTTTGGTTTCTACAGTAACTTTAATTCATTCTTTTTTTAATACTTGATTACATTTTATTGACAGATAATATTCCTCTCTTTTTTCTCATTGACATACTTACAATGCTTATATATATATATATATATATATATATATATATATATATTTCATTTTAAAAAGCAAACCAGAAAGTAAAAGCTAGAAATGATACAGATTTTAAAAAAACAGTAGGGAATTAACACTAGTTAATATATTGCATCATTTTATCTTAGAAGTAGTTATTCAGGTTATAAAATCTAGGCACAAAGTGACCAATCAAACAATGACAGCACAATCTGTTCTTTTTGATGAACTAACAGAGATTAGTAGTATAGTTATCTGTCTAGCGTACATATACATACATACTTTTATATATGTTTATCAATGTACAGATAATCTTTTCCTTTCTACCATTTTCCTTTCCCTAATCCTAGTTGTTCTGTCCTTTTGAGCACTTTTTTTACCTTTCATTATTAAAATACCTATTGTATATTTTAGATCCTATTACTCTTACAGGTTTTTGTTTTTTATTATTTTTTATAGGGAGACAATATGATATTTATAAATGCAAGTTTGATTTATTTCACTTATGAGTATGGTCTCAAGTTGCCTCCATTTACCTATACAAGTCTCAAGATTATCCTTTTTTGTAGCTGAGTAATATTCCATTATACAAATATACCACATCTTTTTTATTCATTCTGCAGTTGATGGGCATTTTGGTTGTTTCCAAGATTTAGCTATTGCAAATTGTGCTGCTATGAACATAAGTGCACATATAATACTATGGCATGACATTTTCAATTTTTCTGGGAAAATGCCCAGAAGGGGAATAGCTGGATTAAATGGAACTTCCAATCCTAGGTTTTTGAAGATTCTCCACACTGATTTCCACAGTGGTTGTACCAGGCTACACTCCCACCAGTACTGGAGAAGTGTTCTATTTCCCCACAGTCCTGCCAACATTTGATATTGGTTGATTTCTTGATGGCAGCCATTCTTTCTGGAATGAGATGGAATCTCAGTTTTGTTGTAATTTGCATTTCTTGAATGACCAGTGATGTTGAGCATGTCTTCATGTATTTATTTGCAATTTGTATTTGGTCATCCGAGAAGTGCATGTTCATTTCAGATGCCCATGTTTGGACTGGATCTTTGAATATGGTGGGCCTAATGTTTTCCAATTCTTTATATGTTCTAGATGTATGTCCTTTGTCTGAGGGACAGCTGGCTAAAATACTTTCCCATTCTGTGGGTTTTCCCTTCACTCTTTTGGTGGTTTCCTTTGAAGTACAAAAACTTTTTAATAAGATGAGATCCCAGTTGTTCATTCATTGAAGTACATCCTGTGCAGCTTGCATTTTTTTCGTGAACTCTTTTCCTACCTCGATGTCTTCAAGATTTCTAGCTATCTTGTCTTCCAGTAGAATTAGATTTTCTTTTTAATATTTAGATCTTTGATCCATTTTGACTTTTGTTTAGTGTATGGTGATAAACATGGGTCTAGTTTCAGTCTTTGGCATGTAGAAAGCCAGTTTTTCAGCACCATTAATAAAGAAGGTATCTTTCTTCCAGTGAACATGTTTAGCTCCTTTGTCAAAGACAAGGTGGCTGAGTGTCTTTGTATTTGTGTCTGCATCTTCTAATCTGTTCCATTGATCCTCAGGCTTTTTTTTCCTGCCAGTACCATGCTGACTTTATCACTGTAGCTTTGTAATATAATTTCAAGTCAGGGATTGAGATGCCTCCTGCCTTGCCTTTGTTGCCCAGTATTGCCCTTGGTATTCTAGGTCTCTTCTGTTTCCAAATGTATTTTAGGAATGTTTTCTCTAGATCTGTAAGGTATATTAATGGCATTTTGATTGGAATTGCATTAAATCTGTATAACAGTTTTGGGAGTATGGCCATTTTCACAATGTTGGTTCTTCCTAACCAAGAACAAGGAATATCTTTCCATTTTATGACATCTTGTTCAGTCCCATTTTTAAAGAGTACTATAGTTTTCAACATACAGGTCTTTTACATCCTTTATTAGGTTGATTCCTAAGTATTTCATTGTTTTGAGTGCTACTATGAAATGTGTCATTTCCATAATTTCTCTCTCAGTGAGTTTGTTGCTTGTGTAAAGGAATGCTATTGATTTTTGAGTGTTTACTTTGTATCCAGCTACACTGCTGACTTTGCATATTAACTCCAGTAGTCTTTTGATAGAGTTTTTGGGATCTTCCATATAAAGCATCATGCTGTCTGCAAATAGTGGTAATTTAACTTCTTCCTTTCCTATCCTTATTCCTCTTGTTTCTTTCTCTTGTCTACTTGCTCTTGATATAACAATATTTGTTTCTGTTTTTGTGGTGGCAACCTTTGCTGACAAAGTTCCACATTGTATTAATGCCTACCTAAAATGATATGAAAATTATATAACTGCATGTATGTGTAAGTATGCAAGCTAGGTAACTATACTATTGATTCTCTGTTAGTTCATCAGAAAGAATAGTTTGTGTTGCTATTGTTTTATTGATCATTTTTTATGCCCAGATCTCGTAACTTGAACAACTACTTCTGAGATAACAATATGTAATACATTGACTAGTATTGAGTTCTTACTGGTTTTTTTTGAAATTCTGTATTACTTCTACCTTTTTTTCTGTTTCACTTTTTTAAAATAAAAAAGCGAATAAATCTTAAAAAGCAAAAAAAAAGATCTTTTGAGTAATATAGATCACATTTTTCTTTCTAACTCTTTGTAATTTTGCTAAGGACTGACTTCTATGTTTTGTTTATGCATAATGTATCAATATAATTTTTCCCAGCCCTTTATTTTTAAAATAATTGCAATTAAATTTTTCAATATTTGTTATATCTATGAATGCACTTTACACTTTTGATCCTACTGGTTTTCATACTTTTCCAAAACAATTTCTTCATACTAATCCTTCCAGAGTCCTCTGACCAGCTTGCAAATGTTTTCAAACATCTGTTATTTAAAACATACTTACTACTATTTCCACATACTTTTCTTGATTAATGTTTTCTCTATATTGGAAACTTTGCTATTGCTCTGTAATTACTGTATAATTTTGTTCTTGCCATTTTCTTAGTATTCTTTCTGTTTAGTCAACTTCAGTTGGTTTATTTTCAGTTTCACAATTATGTTTTAATCTGCACTGACTGCACTGATGACCCGATTAGAAGAAACCCTGTGCCATCTGATTCTGCTGTTGGAAGCGTTTGCTGGAGTGGGGTGGGGTTGGAGCACAGGTGTCTCCTTCCTCCTTCTTGAGGTGGTTTCTAAGTTTTTCTAGTATGGAACAATGCATTGCACAAGAGAAGCAAAAATGGTGCCAAAGTTTGTTTGAAAAGTAAAAGTGGATGGTAAATGAGAAAGTTCTGCAGGATGCAGTTGGCCCAAACAAATCAAGGAAAAAACCAGACTGTGCGAACACAGCACGGGCACTTTGGCTACCTCCTACTATGCAGCTAAACCTCGCGGGAATCAGTGAGAACTTCTATATAGGGATCCTGACAGGCGGAACTGCGCAGACTCCAGGATCTGCGATGCATCTGTTCCACTGGCCAGGCCAGGGCCCCATGCACTGTCTCCTGTGTACTTTCCATACTTCACTTTCTAATGACAATAGTACTATATTCCTGCGTGTATTGTTTAACTTTACCCAGAAAATTGTTTTTAAAGCCTTTGTGAGTGCCTGTAGATACATACTACCAGAAATGTCTAGATTTGTACCAACTGGTTTTGTTTGTCATTCTGATGTGTTTTTAAGAGTGAACCCCGAAGAAATCTCTGAGATGAAACATCAGCTTTCACCTCCATAGTCTCCACTTTTCCATGTGCTCGTACTTCGCATTAACCTTTAGCTGTAGTTGATGTTAGCAGAGCTGAGGTTCCTATTGCTTCTTGGAGCTGCCTTGTTCTCACACCCTTTGCCCAAAGTGACACGTGTTTCATATTGTCCTGGAGAGAGGGCTTTCTCTTTGGAATTTTGATTATTTGAATATGTGCAAACCTAAACACATGATATGCCCACAGACAATTATGATTTTATACCTTGCCATGATGTTTATAAATAAGCTAGGTGTTATGGATTACAAACTGGTGGTCATCTTAGCACCAGCTGAATTAGTTCAGTTGGTGTTGAGTAAAGATGCTCCACCTGAAGAAGGTTGCCAGCATAAATAGGGACGTGGAGAAGAAGAAGGAGGCATTGTGGGTTCTTTCAAGAGTTGCTGTTCAAGCCGCTGGTTCTCCTGGAGGAGCTTGTCATGCTGGTTTCCCCAATATGGATTTGGCCATTATCGTTGGAGGATCTTGGGACCTCGTCGGTGAGAGTGGCTGTGGTTCACGTTGTGGGAGCCCTGCTCCTCACATTGTGCATGACTTCCTGGCTCCAGAGGGGAGGCTGTGTGCTGGAGAAGCTTGTCACACTTGGCTTCCTGACTGTGCTCAACTTTCTCCATCGTTGGAGGAGCACAGGACCTCGTCGCCATTGGGGATGGCTGTGGTGCTCTTCAGGGCAGCCCCGCTTCTTCTTTTGAGCGTGACTTCTCGGCTCCCACATAGAACCCTCAACCCACTGCACAGCTCCTTCACCCTGCTGACATAGACTTTCTAGTTCCACCGCTGACCTTTGGCTGTCCTGGCACAGAAGCGTAAATAGTCTGGCATGAGTCCTTATTGTGGGCTTTTAGATTCCCAGTTGGAACTGTGGAAGGCATTGTCATGTGTTTTGGGTCTCTAGTGGGACTCTTGCGAGACATTGCTGTGGGATCCAGGCCCTCAGCTAAATATCCTGGGTCTTAGTGTTGTGGATAGATTTTCCTGCACTTTCTTGTGTATAACTTTGGGTGACTATTATAAAACAGTATTACAAACACTGTGTCCTGTAGCAGTTGTTCTCCCTGTAACCCCTGACTACAACACTAGGGAAAGGTTCAAAATAGGTTTTTATATCCTATGTGGAAATGGAATTCTATCACGTTTAAACTTCATCCATTGATGTGACCTCCAAGTTCTCTTCTAAGGATAGCTCCACACCAGTGCAGTCATAAGAGCTCCTCAACATCAGTCCAGTTCTAACTGATCCCTCCTGCTTTTGCACATATGGTGCTTGATTTCTTCTGTTTTTAATTCATTTGTTCCTACTTCCTCCTTTCTTGTTTACTTCTTTTTTTCTTTTTATCCTCATTTCCTTTTCTACTCCTTCACTACTTCTATTTCTTTTTTTGGTTGTATCCTATTAGCTCAATCTCAAAACTTCTAAGTACTATGCATATTTAAGAATGGAATGAATTGCAAATTCATTGGAAAACATTACTCCAAATATTTCTAAATGCATTTGATTTTCCTTCTCATTTCTCCCATCGATATTTCCTAATGTATTTTCTCAAAGCTGAATAATAAAATTTAGCTAAAAAATTAGTTAATTCCTTCATTTCTGCATAAAATGCTTAAAAGTAGGAGCTTGACTGTCAAGTAACTTAGGTTCCTATTTAGACATCACTAATAAACTGTGTGGCACTGAGCAAAGCATTTAAAACTTTTGTATGAAGTTTTCTCATCTGTGATAAAAAGAAATAGTATAATAATTTCATGAGATATTACAACAGAAAGTAGATGCATTAATATATTAAAGTATTAGTATAATTGTCACACACCTAAAGCTTGCATATTAGTGTACACTGTTACTCTTCAATGGGATGATTATTTCCTTAATCATTTTAGAGTTCCTACAGAAAAGTAAGAAGCAAAATGAGTTTAACTAGAAAGAGCATGAAAATTTATTTCTTAAAATAAGGGAGGGCTGAAAAGTGGCAGATAAGAGATAACACTTACAAAACATTTCCAGATATTAAAAAAAATCAGCCAATACTCATCATGCAAAATAATTACAGCTGTTTTGGGATATATATATATATATATATATATATATATATATACATATATATATATAATCTTGGTCATTTTTTCTTCTAGTTTTTTTTTCCATGGTCACTTTAATTCTCACTTTTTTATCTCTTCCTTTCTTGTCATCAGTAGTCTTCCTTCATATTTCCTGACATATCTCCTTCATCTTGATTTTTAAACTATTTATATTTAGATTTCTCATAAAAGACAAATCATGCCAGTTGGCTTTTTGGTTTTCCACTGGCTGGGAGGAGAACAAAGAAGACAACCTGTGCTCTGTTGTGAGTCAGCCAGCACATGGGCTGGGAAACAAGAAGACCAAGTAGCTGACTGGGGGTAACACAGGCTGAGATGATAGCAACTAAAGTAAAAACACAACTTAATGCTTGTATCGTTTGATTGACTTTGCAGGCCTAAAGCTACCAGTCTGAGCATCTATTTAGAGAATAACAATATGCAACATAGCAGCTATGAAGGATTTCCTCCTGTCTTGTTTTTGAAATCCAATATTATTCGCACTGTTTTGTTTTGTTTTGTTCCATTTTATTGTTTTGTTTTATTCCCTTTTAAAAAAAGACAAATCATGCTATATAGGATATTTGTCTAAATCAACAGATACCCAGGTATGTGTGCAGATAGAGGCACCATAGAAAATTAATCCATCATAATTTAAGTGAACCAAGAACCAGGCTAAACTCAGGCATATTGATATTGAAAAGCTAAACAACAGAATTAATCCACACAACAACTGAGTGAATGGCTGCTCCGTGAGGAGTGGACTTCTCCATAGCACAGAGTAAGAGAAAGACTGCAGCACACTCTTAGGAAAATGTTCAGTTTGATTCCTAACAGAGACACAGCCTGGGCCTAAAGGAAACCAAGCTCAACCAAGTGAATGGATGATAGTGATCATTTCCTGTCTTTCCTTCCTGTCTGGACAGTGTTGTGTCAGGAGTCATTTTGAAAGTCCCCACTTATTCTTCTTGGGCATAAAAAGCAGGAAAAAAGACAGTGAAGAAAGACCCTGAATGCCTCGGCCCCTTTTCTCTGCCCAAAGGCATCCAGAGTAAACAGGGCAACTTATAGTCATTGTGCATCCAACAGACCAGGAACAAGGGCTGGGAATTTAAGGCACTTGGACCCTGGTCAGGCCCTGCACACAGAATAGGCAGACCTTGCATTTCCTGTCACCCTTTTTCTCAAGGGCAGAGGAGACTGAGGGGCAGGTGTGATTCACCTCACCCCCGGCAAACCTGAAAAAGTACTAATGTCACTGTGGAAGGGCAGATCTAGCCTACAGACTGTCAGAAATAGCTTCTCCCACATGAACAGTGACTGAGAAGGTGACGGGAAAAAGACAGCATAATTTTCATGTTCCTGCTTCTATAATGCTTTGACCCACAGGAGAATTCTAGAAAAAATTCTCCTATCCAGTAGAGAAGCCCTCATAAGAACACATAACCACGGAGTTTGTGTGTGTGTGTGTGTGTGTGTGTGTGTATGTGTGTGTGTGTTTGTAAGTAATTGTGTAAGAACTAAAGCTTTTGCTGTCATAGGATGTCACCTTGTTACCTAACAAAACAAGGTAACAAAACAAGGTTCTCTCATAGTCAGGGGTCTTTCATATGGTTTTCTAACAATCAATCAGATACACATTCTTCTTTCTTATTAATTGGTTTCAAACTCCATATATATTTTCACATTCCAATTATACTCCCTTCCTTTCCCTATTTTACTCCTTCTATTCTCATAACTTGTTGTAGAGAAACAGGTCTGTAGGTAGGGAAGACTAGAGTAAATGACCTAATTAGATTTTATTAGAGAAATTAGTAAAAAAATCTTTCTTAAAGCAGCTTTGCCCTCCACTGCTAGATTCACTGTGTAATCTTGAGGTAAGATGTTGACACTTTACAAGAGGAATTTCTTCAGAGGGATTAGTAGGACAAAGAAATTGTAGAGAATAACCAGGCCTAGAAAGGTATCAGAATAGTGCTATCAGAATAACAATTTATATTCTGAGGATGAAATGCTCTCTCCTGAAGAGATTAATCAGAGAAGGAGCTGACAGGCAAAGAATGAGGAAGCCAGTAGCATGAAAACTGGGATAACCAGCCAGCATCCATCTCCAGTAAGATGCAGAGGGGACACGGGGTGGCTACCTAAATTAAAAGGAGCAAACATTTAGTTTAATATATATTTAACATATATATATATATATATATATATATATATATTCCACTCTAAGGTCACTATATTATCACAGCAGGTCCACACACATCCCCTGACACACCCACACCATCTTATACATCACAAAAGGTCAGGAAGATGTCAAACAAAGCCTACCAAAAGAATGTGCGGGTAGGCAAAGCTGCCTGGGTTAGGATCTTGAGACCTGAGATCCAGACAAAGACAGGCTAGGAAACAAACTGTAACAGGTTCCTGGGAGCCGTCTGGAAGGCGGTGTCCCTAATGCTAATAAAGGAAATGCAAGGACAAAGGCTTGTGGCTGTCCACCCTGTTCCAGACCCGCTGTGTCCTCTCCAAGGAACCCTATTTCTGTTTTGTTTTTCTTTCCTCTCATAAATAAAGCATTGCTCTTTCTTAAATCCTGAACACTCTGATTTATAATTAGTGCTGAATTTTCAATATGACTTGTTGCTTACCCTGGACAAAACACTCCTATGATAGAATCAAGTTTTTGCTTACAAAATTTTTCGTGATAAAAATTTTTATCATTCCATTCATGATGTCATTCATGAAATAAATAGGCAAAGTTCATCTAAACTTAGTTAAGAACAGTAACAGCAAAAATATCAAAAAAGCAAAACAAAAAACAACCCTAAAATGCAACTATTCAGTGTAAGAATTATTGTTTATATATTTAAATAATTAAGTGTCAAATTAAAAATTAAATAAATAAAGTTTAGCTACAATTTAGAATATCACGAGAGACCATGTTTTAGTTTTAGTTCTCCTTTCTGGAGCTTCCTAGGGGAAAAGGGAAATTTTCTCTTCATTTACTCTTAGAACTCTGGCCTTGGAATCATGCCAAGTACTCGTTCTTCAATATCGGGCCCACAGGAGGAGCAAATGCTGCACTATCCTGAGTGCTCAATACATGGGACACCCTGCAGTTACCCATCTGAGAAACAAGCAGCAGAGTGTTCTGATTAAGTTCACAGTGGCTCACTGAGATAATTTTCAGAGAATTCCTGTAAAGTATCCATTTGATGAAGACCTGAAAATGTCTTCAAGGATGATTTAATTTACCTCAGAATTAACAAAGAATGCACAAGAATAGAAAAACCATGTCTATCAAAAAATATAGAAGTGACTTATTCAAAAAATATGTGACATATCAAGGACAACAAATATTAGAGAAAATGTCAGCACCCTAATTTTTCTTTCAGAAAAAATATGCAATTTTCAAATTTCTAGAGAGATAAGATTGGAAAAAGCTTTTTCACTAACTTTGGCTCACAGTAAGTATCATTCTTCAGCTGGATTGTTTTAGAAAAGGTAAAATAGGGATTTTATTAGAAGAATTTATATATGCATACATTTGAAATTTATCAAAGTAATATTAATATGTTCAAACCAAGAAAATACAGATGATAGAATTGTAATCAGCATTGCAAAACATAACTTAAAAGCTTAGCATTGGTTTTCTTCATTTTTATTTTGTTTTGTTTTCTGTTTTTTGTTTTCCTTTAGAAAACAGTGAGGTCCTGAGTCCAAAAGCATAAACAGCCTCTCCAAGGAATGTGGAGCAACAGCCTGTGTTTAAAACTATTTACATTTAGCAAGTTACTTTTCCCTCTCATATAGGATGCATTCAGGGATTCTACATTACATTTGGTGTGTGAGCTTAGTGCCTTATCTTAGTTTCCTAAAAAGTGAAATTGATCTGTAATTATTTCCAAATACCATTTGGGAAGTAAATGAGAACAAAAAGGAAACCAAACTTTTTGCAGTAGAGTATAGCACATATCCTTTCTCAGTTTTGTTAAAATAACTTATAAATAAGAATAAAGAATCATTAGATTGCTCTCTGGAGGCAAAATAGCTTGGTTGAACTGGAGGAACAGGCAGCATTTGCTCTGATTTCCCCAAATTTCATTTCTGTGCTCTTCTTGTGTTCTAAGACTGTAAATATCAGGGACTATGGTTTAAACTTCCTATGTGGATTAGATGTGTTGATAAAAGAAGCATTTAGGGGGGTGTCATATTCCAGCTAATTCCATAGGATATAACTTTTATTATATCAGACGCAAATGTCAATTTACACTCATAACCTTCTCTGTCTAACACTTGAATATTGCTGCTCATTTTCAGCAAAGATTCTGTAGATTCCTAGAAATAGCAAAATAATTAAAATAAATATTAGGTCGTTCATACAAACAACATGTGCTTTCAATCACCGAATCTGATTGTCAACTTTGGTATGTTAATAATTTAAAACACTAAACAATGGGTAGAAAGAATGTCACACATTTGCCTGACTTCATCCTCCTGGGGCTGGTGGATTCTGAAGAGACACAGCTGGTCCTCTTCCTGCTCTTTCTCCTCATCTACCTGGTCACAGTGCTGGGGAACGCAGGGATGATACTGACCATTCGCCTGGATCCTCAGCTTCACACCCCCATGTACTTTTTTCTCACTCACCTGTCATTTCTCGACCTCAGCTACTCAAGTGTCATCACCCCTAAAACCTTACAGAACTTACTGACTTCCTCTAAGAACATCTCATTCCTGGGCTGCTTCACCCAAATGTTCTTTTTTATCCTCTTGGGTAGCACTGAATGCTTTCTTCTCTCCTCCATGGCCTATGATCGCTATGTAGCTATCTGCAGCCCGCTGCACTATCCAGTCATCATGTCCACAGGACTGTGCCATGCCCTGCTTGCTGGGTCCTACACAATTTATTTTATGGAATCCACTGTGGTTGCGGTTTGTATGAGCAGACTGCATTTTTGCAAATCTATTGTCATCCAGCACTTTTTCTGTGACACATTTCCAATTTTAGCCCTGTCATGCAGTGACACTTACGAAGTTGAAATTATTATATTCAGTTTTGGTGGGTCTACCTTAATATTGTCCCTCATCACCATATCTGGATCCTATGTGTCCATTCTCTCCACTGTCCTGAAAATTAATTCCAATGCTGGAAAGAAAAAAGCCTTCTCTACCTGTGCCTCCCATCTCCTGGGGGTCACCATCTTTTACAGCACTCTGATCTTTACTTACTTAAAACCAAAGGAGTTCTACTCCTTGGGAAAGGATCAGGTGGCTTCTGTGTTTTACACTATTGTGATCCCCATGTTGAATCCTCTCATCTACAGTCTCAGAAACAAAGCAGTGAAAAATGCTGTCATTAGAGTGCTGGAGAAGTTAGGGAGCTCAGGCAAGTAAAATAACTGTGGAAATATGCATTGACATTTGTCTTTTCCTTTTTTTAAGTAGGATAGACTTTGATCTGTTTTTGAAAAAAAAAGAATTCTTTTTTGTTGCTTTCCTCTGTCTCTGTCTTTTATTGAACAAAAATGTTATTGAACATTTCCAGGCACATATTTTTAGACATTTATACTGCTTTTGGAAGTTATGAAATATGTGTTAAATGTGTCAGTAAATTACATGTGGTTTCAAGGTCAGCTAATGTGTAAAACAAGAAATTATGAATTTGACAATGATTTTAGAATCCATGGTGTTCCGTGGTTTAGGTCAAGAAGAGATAGAAATCTACTACTTTTTGCTTTTAAGATTTTACTGCTGCAGTCTATGATTGCATTTTAAGATTTCTTCTTGGTATTTTAGGGTTCTTTAGTAGTATACAGCTTCATTTTCCTGGTAAATTTTTTATTAAACTGACATAACAATTAATATGTCAATTGCTTTATTCTAAGAATGCATTTGCATGGATTAATTAAGTTTTTAATTTTTGTAAGATCGTATTTGATATTTTAGATATCCAAAGTAAAATACAACTCTATTTTAAGAAGTGAGATTTATCAGTTTTATTAATTCAAAACTTTTAATGAATTTCTTTAAATATTTCACATTATATATTATTGTTCATATTTCTGAATTAGTGGCAAAATCGTGCATTATCCTAAATTAATATTATCATAAATTTTTTTATAATTCATTTTATGTCTATATTTTGTAGATTGAATTTGCAGATACTCATAGTTGTTTTTCTTTGCAATTGAAATTTAAAAACATAAATGTCTTCATAATTTCATATATTTACCAGTTTTTCTCTTTTCAGTTGTTTATAAAATGTGGTTTTTTCCTTGCATTCATTTTTATGTATGTGCATGAGTTAGAAAACTTATACTGTCAGTTTTGTTGTCAAACCTATGAATAGAACCTGACTTTGCAAACAATATATAAACTAAGTAAATTCTTAAATTTTAATTAAATTAGGGCTATTTTATTTTTTTTATTTCATAGGGTAGAAAGCATTTATATCATGTTATTAAGTAAGCATAAAATAATCTCCTGGCATATGAAACATTTGATCTATTTACTTTTGCCCAATCATTTCTTCTTAACTACACAGCTCATATAATGGACGTTGTTTCTCAGAAATAATTGAAGGTATTATATTGTTTTTTGGTATCAGATCAATGTGCTACATAATATAAATATGATTTTTTAAAAAACCATAATACAGCACAGGAAAACATGAACATCTGCTTTTGCTTCCCAATTACTAACGAATAGACAGTGATACTGCTGTTATGTTTATTAAAGCAGAGGTCATTGGAAAGAACACTTATCAGATGGTGAATGATGGCGGCAGGGTAATTGTACTAGGAAACAGTTTTCTTAGTGCAATAAAAATTTCAGGAATAGACTCCTTCAACATAAAATGATATTCTTGGTTATAACCTGAGTTTACTGCTGTTTCATACTTATCCTAGTGATCAAATTATTTAGGATTTGGTTGTTTTGAACAAGTAATTCAGCATCCAGAATCCCTAACTTTTTTATCTTTCACATGAAAAAAAGAGTTCAACCAATCTGCTGTCCATCATTCCCATGTGAATGATAGGTGAGAATTTGTTTTGGGAAGCAAAAACCATTACCAAGATTTCATTCATGTGAATTCTTCCTGTAAAAGTCTCTCATTTATTAAATAAATAATTACTCTCATTACCTTTTTCTCTTACCATGCCTTTAAAGAATTTTGCTTTTTAATCATCAAATTCATTAGCAGAATGTATTTATAATATATTTTGCTTTCCCTTTTAATTTTTGGGAGGACTTCATGATATCTTTATTTTATTCCTGATATTATATTTGTTTCTCTCCATGCAGTAATGACCTTTGATTTTAACATTCATAATATATAAAAGTCACCTAAAATGATATACAAAATAATTTTCCTTTTTTGGCATTAGAGATTGAACCCAGGTCATGGAAATCAGTACATATGCACTATACAATTTCGCTACAGGTTCAGTTCTTATTAAACAGACTGCAACGTAAGAAACTGAATAATACTGATCAATTTTTCCGTATTCTTTTCTATTTTTCTCATAAATGTTATTATATGTGGCTAAAAATCATAATGCAGTAGTATAATTATCCTTCAGTCCTTTAAAGTAATTGAAATTAAAATGAACAGTATTTGTCACATCTTGTTTTACACCTTACATTTGTCGTTTCTTTCTCTACATGCTCAAGTCTCCTTCATAGTTATCCTTCCAGGACACATTGAATTGCATAGTCAATGGCTTCTCACATTCCTTATTGCTAAAATAGTATTAACTATTATATCCTCACATTTTTCCTGTTCCATTGTTTGTTTATATTAAACTATTTGACAGTGTCCTGCAGTTACCATATACTTTTATTTATTCTATTTTCTTCACATTATTTCTGTTTAGAAAAGTTCTGTTCTTTCTTTTTCAGGTTCATCATTTCTTCTTAATCTGCACTAACTCTCGTGATGATTCTCTTGTAGGATTCTAGGTCTCTGATTTGTGCATGTGTGTATGCAAGTGTATTTCCAGTATTACACAGAATACTGTTCATAACTCCCTACAGAATGTAAATTCTCACATATTCATGAATGGTGATTACCATGTCAACGAGAATTCTCATTCAAATGAGTATGAATGCCATAGACAAACACTGCCAGGAGTGCATGTATTTAAACAAGGTGATTATATTGTTTATTCTCATACACGTTAGACAGTGACGACAGGAGAAGACTGAGAGTGAAGTGAGCGCTCTCAATCTCAGGCTGCCTGGTTTCTGCATGCCCGTATTTGGCTTTAGCTACGGTTCCTTATGTGGCTGAGATTCCCTCACGCTTGTCGGGTTAGATCAGCTCCCACGTCTTGTACGCAGTGAGCGATTTCATGGGCTCCACATCTTGGAAGGGACTTGACTTTGGAGTTTAGATTACTTGAATGAATGTGAATTCAAACTTGGGAAAGTTAAACAGAAAATTATTATTTTGCTGTTTAATAGGATATTTTAAAAAAGAATAGAAAATAGTTTTATTGTAGGTTCTTACAGCCTACCTCTAGCCTCAGCATCCCAAGTTCTCTTTAGTTATTTTTGTAAGGCATAGTATTACCTTATACTTACTTATGGGTATTTTTATGTTTGGTAAAAATATTCTATCAGTTTTTGTTGGCAAACTCATCCATGGAATGTAAGACTTCTAAGAAAACATTTAAATTGAAGAACTATTTTAATTTTAATTAAATTAAAGCTAAATAATTTTCTGTATTACATAGGGTGGCAAGCATGTTATGTTATTACATAGACATAAGGTAATCTACTGATCTGTGGGAGATATTCTGGCTAAACTGAGCAGCGCACAGGTATTGCATCCAGGAGCAAGGGCTGGGGATTAAGGGAACTTGGGTTCATGATCAGGATCTGAACACAGGTTATGCAGACACTCTGTTTCCCATCATCCTCATTCCCAGAAGCAGAGGAGACTGAACTGCCAGGTTTGCCCACCATACAGAGGAATAATTCTAGTGTGTGTGTGATTGTGTCAGAATTGCAGCTGTTGCTTTTGTTGCTATAGGCCGTCACCCTGTCCTGTCCTGTTCTCACATAGCCAGGGAGGTCTCATGTGCTTCCCTAACTGCTGAGTGCAGGGCTGTGGACCACAGCTTTACTGTCTGAGCAGCTCATGGAGATTTCAGACTCAGCCACAGGGAATTAAAGGAATTAAATTTAAAAGTAAAAATGAAAACACCTTATTTGCATGAAAGGAGCAAAGCAGAGGACAGAATGTTCCCTGTGAGATGTCCATAGGGGACTTACAAAAGCCTGATACCTCACTGGACCTTAGTCTTTGGCTTCCTTTAATCAGAATGACAGCGACCCTCCCTCCCAGGTCCATACTGGAACCTGTCACAACCTGATTGCTTCTCTGCACTGCACTGATGGATACCAGGCCCTAAAACCCTAGCCTGGGGTTGCATAGTTCAAGTGCACATTCCTAGATGGGTCAGCTTGTCCATAGCAGGGCCTCATCTCTAGAATCTATAGTTAGGAGGAAACTTACATAGAAGTTGGAGTTAGTGATTAAGCATCTAGTGCAGTAATATATTGACCCTAGAGTGAGAAAACAGAGAGAAAACAATATATGTGTGTGTGTGTGTGTGTGTGTGTGTGTGTGTGTGTTCCCCTTTCAAGTCCATTGAATTTTACTGCAGGTGGGGAGCAGCAGCCACTCTGGCTGTGGCCCCTGCCTGTGGCCTGAGTGCTCTGAGTTTTAGCTGCGCCTTGTCTTGTTAAGTATTCCTCCCAGTAAATCTTTAACTCTTTCTAGTTAGCAGTAGCCATAAATCTGAATGAGCCCTTTCCTTGCCTGCACACCGCTTCCCCCTACATAGCAGTCCACCAGACACACATATCAGCTGGTTTATTTTTTTTATTTTTTATTTTTTTATTTAAGAGAAAAAAAGACACATATAAGAAAGACAAAAAGCAAAAGAGACAAACAAATGACTAGAGGAAATGCACAACAGTAACATTATAGGTTTACAAAACAGGATGATAGAAACTTGACAATGGCTGCAATATTGCGTATCATTAGCTTCAACATGGTTGTTTACATTAACAAAAATAGACAAGTAAAATTGATCTAATCATATGAGTATTAATTGTTCTTTCTCAATAACAAATACATTCAGCAGTATGTTCATTTTAGTTATCTTACATATACATATATACAAATTTATATCTTTTTTCCTTTTCCCTTCCCTCTTTCCCCCTTTTCCTTTCCCAATTCAGCTAGTTTATTGATTGGGTTTAATCTCCCTGTATTTTTCTCATTTTCCATTTATATTCCTTTCCTTTCTCCTTTTTACTCCTTCTTTTCTCAAAGTCTCCCAAATATTCCCGCCCACCATTTTTCTTATCCATAAATATTCTCATTAAGGCCTATTTTCCCCTTGCCTTTCCCACCTTGTTACTCTCTCAGTTCCTGGGTAGTGAAACACTTGGAGAATTTTTCAAAGATGTTTTAAATTATGGTTGATATATGCTTTTGATATGGAAATGAAATAGGGACTCCCAATATTCAAATAATACAAGGGAGACAGTATAACTCCCAACCTGCTAGATGTGCAAACCAAGAATGAATTCTAAGGAACGATGGAGGTTAAGAGCAGGAACTGTTTATAGAGGGAAAGGAATCTCCTGTCTAAGAGAGACAGAAGGAGTCATGCGTGGGAGGCTGGCAACCCCACTTCACGGGGGAATATTTCCAGAGCAAAGTCATGAAATGGGTGTAAGGTGGGACAAAACTGTGATTGGCTAATAAGATTGCAAGTATAATTGCTTAAATAATAATTATGCAATTTGGAAGCAAGTCATGTAGCAAGTGCACATAGAGAGAACAAGGGCCTTTCCTGGAGGGGTGGGTCAGGGATTCTTGGTGGCCCCCACTCAGGTGGTTGATGCCTATTAGAATATCAATCATCAGTGTTTATGCCTAGAGGAAGAGTGTAGGTGTGCTCTTTGCATCTTTTGTCTTGAGGTCTGCCCTGCAAGGAATGCATCTCCGCCCACAGTTGTAATGTGCTCTCATCTTCTGCACTGGCTCCCTCCAGAGCCTATAATATTTCTGACTGCCTATAAGATTTCTACCTAATTTAGCTGCCTATAATAGTTTGTTTTTCAAATATTGACATCACTGAGGCTATTCTGTCCTTAAACCTTACAAGCACTAAGAATTCAATCTTGTGGAAAACTTCAGTAGCAAGGGACTGACTGCACACTTTCACACTGAGACCCACAGTCTAAGACACATCAGAGTGACAAACCCACTTACTTAAAAGTTCTCCACACAACACTCTTCCACTGTCCATCACCAGTGATCTTCAAACTTCAACACACATACATACAAGAGGTCACAAAGGATCGAGTGCAGTAATTGTATGTGTCTCCAATATCCTACTCTCAGAAATAGAAGAAATAGATGCTCAACTACTAAGAAAAAATAAAGCAAAGAAAAGACAGATTTAAGCTACGTTATAAATCAAGTGAACATAAGTGAAGAGATTTTCATTTAAAAACAGAACATAGTTTTTAGAATCCTATAGAAATTTCTCCAAAGCAGACAATATTTTAAGCCCATAAGCATTACTAAACTTTAAAAACTGAAACTGTGTAAGGTGTCCTGTAATATCACAATATGATGAATCTTTATAGAACAGCAAATAAAATACAGAAAGAAGGCCAGCATAGTGATTGAAAAAATGCATTAATGAATAACCAATGGGTAATAGAATGGATGAAAGAAAACATTGAAAAATTCCTATAGGTGAATGATAATGAAAATGCAATATATCAGAATCTGACAGACACAATGCAAACAGCTCTGAAAAGTGTTTCATGCTATAAACTCAGGATTATTGGTATTTAAAAGCTGAGCAGCAGAATTAATCCCCATGGCGCCCAGTGAATGGCTGCCCAGTGAGGGAGGGTCTTCTCCTCTGCACACAGAAGGAGAAACCCCCCAGCACACTTGCAGGGGTGCTGTGACACCTAACAGAAGCACAGCCTGAGCAGAAAGGAAACCTGAGTTCAGCCAAGTGAACTTGAGGGTAGTAATAATTTCCTGTCTTTCCTTCCTGGCTGACACAGTGCTGGGTCAGGAGCTATCTAAGAAGTTCTCACTTCCTCTGTCTCTGCATAAAAAGCAGGAAAAGGACAGTGAAGAAAGACCCTGATGCCCCAGCCCCTCCGCTCTGCTCAGAGGCATCCAGAGCACATAGGGCAGCACAGATACTGGGCATCCAACCATCCAGGTGTAGGGACTGGGAATTTAAGGCACCTGGGCCATGGTCAGGCCCTGCGCATAGAATAAGCAGGGGCTGTCACCCAGGTTCCCAAGGGCAGAGGAGACTGAGGGGCCCTTGTGGCCCATGTCACTCCTGGAAAGCCTGGCACAAGACTGATGTCACCATGAAGGGGCATAGCTCAGCCTCCAGAGACCCTTAAAGCACTTCTCCTATTGGGGAAGAGGGTGAGAAGGAGACATGGAAAAAGAAAGATGATTTTAATGTTTCTTCAAGGTTCTTTTGGGATGTCAGTGTATTGTTTGAGTTTAAACAAAAACACAGCACTTGGGAAATGAAAAGAGGAGAGCATGAAACTGGAACGTTCGCATTTGTACCCACAACCAGCTAGTGCACACTGTTAACACACTCAACAAGAAATGATGTTCAGTTACTTTGCAATAAAACTGCAGGACCTCCTTTTATATACCAGTATCCCAGGACTCAAATGTTAGAGAAAATAGATTTCCCATCATCTGTTTTTGTACAGATGAATATAAACAGTATGAAATAATGGCATCATATAAACCTAAATTTAATAATGTTTCATCATGCACACCTCACTTACTCTTCCCTTTAGAGTAATTCCTTTATTTTTACTATCATTAGACAAATCTTCTGTCTGACCCCTTAAAAGTTCTTATCATTGGTTGTGAGTTTTGATTCTAATTTAAATCCACTATTTTGCGCTGTAGTGTTCATAAAAATAGTTGCTATGTATAATTGGCTTTAAAGCTACATTTCTAAGGCATTAAAATTTACCTGGAATATGTCATTTATTTTAAAAAGTAAGGTGAATAATGAATGAGTTACAGTAATTTGTGTAGGATTAATGCATTCGATATGCCTTGGTTAGCTCTTTTCTATTCATTTCTTCTTATTTTAATCTGTGCTCTGTCCTTATGTGGGTAGGTTATTACTCATTACTAACCCAACACTCCTGCCCACACCCACAGGTCAACTCTTAATCAGTGTGAAACTTGTCTTGAAGTTTCAGATGGAACAAATATCACTAGTTTATACCAATCTTAGAAAGCTTCATTTCCCCTTCAAATGTGAAGGACAGTCTTTTAGGTTATAGTCATGTAAGTTGGTAAGTATTTTCCACAGGGTGTGAGACACACCATTCCAAATCCTCCTGGTTGGTAAAGGTTTGGTTGAGAAATCTATTTCTATTCTTCCAGGTTTGCCATTGTAAGTACTTTAGCAGGTCTTTCTACTTTTAATCTTCTTTGTTCTGAATTTTTTTGGGGGAGTACCAGGAATTGAACTCAATACCTTGTGCTTGCCAGGCAGGCACTTATGACACTGAGCTACATCCCCAGTCCTTTTTGTTCTGAATTTCTGACAGTTTGATTAAGATACTTATAAGGAGTTTTTCAACTCTTTATAACTATCCACTTGTACTATCCTCATATCCATGCTGTTTCACAAGGTAAAAACATTTTCATTTGCAGATGAGTTGATACAATTTAAATCTTGTTTGAAAATGTCTTCAGATTCACTAACCTGGAAACAGAAAGGAAGACAGTAACTCAGCATAGGCTCGTAGAAAAATATGCATTACAGAGAATATTTACATATAGAAAGAGAAGAGGGAGCAGGGAGATTTGAGAGAGTGAGAGGAGAAGCCATGAGGAAGAAAAGGGAAGGGAATATGGATGGAAAATGAGAGAAAATGTAAGGATATTGATTTCAGTTAAAGAACTAGCACAGGTGTGTATCTTTTATAGTTAGAAAAACCAGTGCAACAACCCTTGATGTAGAACATGAAAAACCAAGGTAACACAGGATAGGAGCAAAGGCACTGTCTTGTCCTGTATATCTACCGCTCCCTACCCACAGATTCTCCTGGTGGGACTCATTCTGGAGACCGAGGTCCCTGGACTTCCACAGCTGGACGATGCCCAGTGAAAGAGGGATGCGCAATCGTCTCCTTCAAGGGGCGGCATCTCTTCACTGGCAGCAGCGGCGGTGTCCTCAGCAGTGGGGTCATCCTCATGGACATCTAGACCCAGCTTGGTCCTCCTGTAGATCCTGTTCCCCTGTGTCTGGGTCTCTTCCAGACTGAAGCCAGAGGACAGCAGTGCAGTCTCATAAAGCAGGATGACCAGATCCTTCACGGACCTGTCGGTATTGTCGTCCTCGCCTTCTGCCTCAAGGTCTCCATGATGGAGCGGTCAGGGTTTCTCTCCAGCTGCTTCCCTGCTGCCATGTAGCCCTTCACTGAGTTGTCTCTTAGGCCTTGGGCTTTGGTGACTCTTTCCATGTTGGCCGTCCAGCCGTGTGTGCTGGTGACAGTACAGCAGGCAGACGTCACCAGTCGGTTGGTTTGCCACAACCACCTTTTCAACCTTTTTTTCCAAAATGTCTTTCATGATCTTGCTGAGATTTTCTAACTTCGTCTTTCTCTTTTCCTGTTTCTTTTTCTCCTCTTCATCATCTGGAAGTTCCAAGCGCTCTTTGGTAACTGACACTGAAGCTTTCCCCTGCAGTTTCCTCAGCTGAGGGACGCAGTGCTCCTCCATGGGCTCCATAGCATAGATCGCTCTAAGCCGGGCTCCGGAAGCCTTGCCCAAAGGGCCGAGTCAGCTCCCGGCTTAGGCTTCACCTGTGATGGAACAGAGCCCGCAGGCCCCCTCCTCCCCGCAGCGCGGCTAGAAGAGCACACAGCCCGCGGATCCCCGCGGGGCCGGCGGTGGCGGGACCAGGCCTCAGGTCAGAGCTGCGGGGCTCAGCCCGGTCCGGAGCGCGGGGTTGCAGGCCGGGGACCCCGGTGAGGGCCTCGGGCAGAGCGGGGAGGACCGCGCCCCGGGCCGGCCGGGTGAGTAACAGGGGAGCCCAGGCCTCCGCAGGATCAGGACCCAGAGGCCCCGAGGGCACCGTGGGTCCCACCGCTCTCCAGCCACTGGGCGTTTGGGTTCTGTAGGCACAGAATGTGGGGCTCCCCGGCTTCCGCACCACCGACCACGCTGGAGCCGCCACAGATGGCGCCCAGAAAGGGCCCCGTCCCAGCGCTGCTCCTCCCAGCTCCACTGAGGCAGAGGCAGAGGACGCTGCTGAGAGGCTGCGGACCCCACGCTGTCCCCATCCGGACAGAGACACTGGGGTCATCCCCGCCGCCCCTGCCCAGGGCCCTGAGCTCCTTTCCATTCTCCCCGTGATGTTTCCGTGCCCTTTGGAAACGTCCGCAGTCACAGCGCCTGCTGAAGAGCTCTCCTGGGGACGGGGTGGGGATCTCCGCCCCACACCGCTCAACTGTTCATCCAGGGCCCTCCTGGATCCCTTCTGCTGCTTTACTTTCTAGACACCAAGGGCTCTGGGTCCCACTTGGCTGCCAACCCACCCAACATGCAATCCGGCGAATTCTCATGGTTCCCCTGTGTTCTAAAAGAGCTGGGTTTTTCTTGGTTTGCACACACACCCTGGAATGCAAATGTTGTTTTCTTATGTGAGAACACAACGTGTAAATAATTTAATGAGAGAAAGAAGATAGAGATGGTAGGAAACAGAGAGGCAGTTTGTGACTGAGGGGGAAGTGGATCTCAGGAATAGAAGTGTGGAGAGGCCTAAGAGGGGAGGGGTGGTTAAAAATGATCAAGAGCAAAGTGTGCTTGTACCAATTCCCCGACACGAATGTCAGTATTATGTATCACATGCATGTAAGACTAACACCTGTTTGAAACATTCTAGATAGCATGTGTGTGCAGCAGTCTCTGCTCTGGCATTTGAAGCCGCCAATGAGTTTTCATGTTCATGCTACTTAAATGCTCTGACAGTTTTTAGTGTCAGAAACCTAAGAATGATTGGGGAAGCATTCCTCCCTTGGAAGAGTGGTAATGTACACTTATATGCAGCATATTAACTAATGGACAAATATGTTGACATTTTATTAATGCATGTCATTTCTGTGGAACCATCTCCAAGAAGATGCTCTATTATTTCCTCTCATCACAATTGAGAAAGCAGTCCAAAATTTGCAATATGAGTACTTCACTGAATGCTACATAGCTCTTCCCAGGAATGTATGAAGAACTTCATCCTAAATTGTGAGTCCACACAGGTTCTACTACTAAGCTTGTTATAAATGCAAAAATGAAGGACTTGCTTGATATTTTGCACTTCCATTTTCATTATTCAACTTCCACCAAAAAATTTTCAAAGTATTAATGATTATTAATTGAAAGGCAGAAATAAGAGAGGGAAAAACAGCATGCTAAAAGGCTTTCAAGAAAGATGTATGCTGGATTTGGTAATTGGAAACATTCCTTTAGACAGATAGTAACTGATTTGGGGTTTAGTGTATTAATAATATGTGGTCATAAAAAGAGAAAATGAAAGGAAGAATAATGCAAGCAAGGTTGGAACTAGGAAGCAGTGCCACAGCCTAAGAGTAGACTGGATGGGTCCAGTTTGAATAGTGCTGATGTAATGGAGCCCTCGAATTTTAGAAGTGCACCAGATGCTACTGCAGTGTTAAGTGTAAAGTTGTCTGTAAGACACAGCTTTGAAGTCAAAACAATAGAAAGGATTTAAAGGATTGTAGAATTTCTATTTCTACATAGGATGTAAAAAGTTACTCCTCCTCTACCATGTTTTAAAAATCCTGTTAACTCAGAAAAAGCAGACTTTTTATGAGTCTCTCTGAGGTCTGAGTTCACATTCATCAAAAAACTAAATTCCAAAGAAAAGAAACTGCCAAGAGGACCATGTGGAAGCCATGAAAGAGCTCACCTTGAGCAGCAGGTGGGAGGAAGGAATAACCATGACAAACATGCAGGAATCTCAGCTACTTATTAAGATATTGTTAACACTGACCCTGTGCCTATGAAAAGAGAAGAGAATCCCGGAGTGAAAGAGTTTACATTTAATCTCTACATCTTCTTGGCAGATATCAATGACATATGAGCATGTCTAACATTAAAAAAAAAAGATTTATAGGCATTCCTGATAGATTTGTATAGGGGAATTCAAATGGATTGAATGACAATTATGCTGGAGACAGAAATCAGCATGAAACAATATGCCATAATTTTCCTAGGTAGACAGGAACTATAAAAATTGTCCATTACATTATAGGAAATACACATAAATACACATACATGCATACTCACAAAATCAGATATAGGACTTGTTTTCAGAGAGTGACCAAAGAATTCCCATGAAAGGAAAATGGGAAGAACAAGTATTAACATTTAGCAGCAGTGTTATTTGAATTGTCCGGAGCCCCCTTTCTTCTGCAAGACTCTATGGACAGCATTCTTCACCTCTTTGTTTCTGAGGCTGTAGATGAGAGGATTCAGCATGGGAGTCACAATCGTGTAAAACACAGAAGCCACCTGATCCTTTCCAAAGGAGTAAGACTTTTTTGGTTTTAAATGAGTAAAGATTAGAGTGCTATAAAAAATGGTGACTGCGAGGAGATGAGAGGCACAGGCAGAGAAGGTTTTTCCCTTTGCTGCAATGGAATTAAGTTTTAGGATAGTGGAGAGAATGGACACATAGGATCCAGATATGATAATGAGGGACACTATTAATGTGGAACCAGCACAAATGAATACCATGATTTCAACCTCATGTGTGTCACTGCCAGACAAGTTTAACACGGGAGACGTGTCACAGAAAAAGTGATGGATGACATGAGAGTTGCAGAAATGCAGTCTGCTCATGAAAACTACAGTAGCAGTGGAATCCATGAAACCACATATGTAGGGGCCCACAAGCAGGGCATAGCACAATATTGTGGACATAATGACTGGAGAGTGTAAAGGGTTGCAGATAGCTACATAGCGGTCATAGGCCATGGAGGAGAGAAGGAAGCATTCATTGCCACCAAAGAGAACAAAAAAGTACATCTGGGTGAAGCACCCCAGGAGTGAGATGCTCTTAGTGGAAGTTAGTAAGCTCTGTAAGGTTTTAGGGGTGATGACATTTGTGTAGCTGAGGTCGAGAAATGAGAGTTGCGTGAGAAAAAAGTACAGGGGGGTGTGAAGCTGGGGATCCAGGCGAATGATCAGTATCATCCCTGTGTTCCCCAGCACCGTGACCAGGTAGATGAGGAGGAAGAGCAGGAAGAGGACCACCTGCGACTCTTCAGAGTCCGCCAGCCCCAGGAGGATGAAGTCAGGCACACTGGAGGAGTTCCGTCTGTCCATGGTGTCCACTGCATTTATCTGTTGAATAATCATATTTGATATTTAGCCTGAGAGACATCAATTTTAGTGTGTTATTAACTGTCCCTTACTTTTCAAAGCTGTTTGACAATAATTACCAATTAAATTCAGTACTGAATATTTAAGTGAGGCATATTAAATTATATCCACATATTATTCTTAAAAATCCTGAAACTGAAATTTAATTTGGAATGAATTGTGCACATGCGGGTTGTGTTAAAGCCAGGCTGTCTCTCACATCCTCCTGCTGAGAGCGGCACCGTCCACCCCGTCCTCTCCCCTACTCAAAGGACTGCACAGAGCAGCAATGCTGTCCCAGGAAATCAGCGCTCCTCTGAATGGAATCCGCAGAGGCGCCCCGGGAGGTCCCAGTCTGGTTTAGTTTGGACCAAGGAGGAAGGGAGCGCGGAGGGCTCTGGAGGTAAAAGCCCCGTGCAGCTGAGCGCAGGAAGATGCAGGGCTGAGATAGTGAGAGACCCGCTCCCTTTTCCTTTGTGATAGCTGGGAATAAACCCTTTTCTTCCACCATAAGACAGTTTCTGCCACTTTTGGTGGAGACAATGGGAAGTCTCTACCATCCACTCTTTTAAGAATATCTTCTCCCTACTTGATCATTCACAATCAAATTTATTGTAAAAATACGTTTTCAAATTACATGCATTTGTTGAAGACTTTGATTCCACCAACTCTATATTGTAGTTTCACAATTGTTAACATTACTCAATGTAAGGCCTGAATGATCACGTGTACTAATTTTTCTGACAAAATTTTATATGATGCACTCTCCTACAGTTTGCTTTTTTTAATTTTAAAGAGAAAAAATAGAAAAATCGAAAAGCAGGCAAACAAAAAGCAACAAAAACCACGCAATAACACAGCAACAACAAAACCAATAGTGACCTAGGATTTCAAGCCAAGATGATAAGAATTTATCAATGGTTGTTATATTGCATATTGTTATCTTCAAAATGGCTGCTCAGATTTCCCCTCTGATTGGAAGAATGATACTTACTGCGAGACAAATTTGCTGAAGGAAAAAAAAAAACTTTTCTAGGTTTAACACTCTACAATCTTGTTAAGCTCAAATTTTTCTCAGAAATAAAATACTAAGCACAAATGAGCATCTGAAATTTCTGTAAAGTATTTGTGTTTCTTGATGTATTTTATTTTTATGCTTCTGTGCATTCATTTTCTTATTGCGAAGTAAATTATATTCAGTTCAGCTCTTGCTCCAATGGAAACATTACAAAGAAATTTTATCTGAAAAGAATCTAAGAGTGGAACTGTACATATAAAAAGTCAACCACATGGTGACTTCGCTGCCCGGCTAATAATTCCAGGTGCCTCATATAATGAGCACTCGGAGTGACTCAGGCTGTAATTTCCACCAAAGTTTGCTTGGCCTGATTCCAGGACAAAAGTTCAAGGTCAAATTCATAAAAACATTTTTTACCCTTGGAAGACCAAGTCACTTTTTTTTGGTAATATACAAAACTTTTGCTGAAATTCATTTATTTCCTTTTCACAGTGACACACGAGGCATAGATTTGCAGAGACTATCCTTGGCATTGAAGTGATCAGTCAGGAATTTTTGACTGAGATGTTGGAGAAGATATTTTCAGAGATATATTTATGACTAACAATGTAAAAGATGGCATACAAAAATTTCACCTGGAAATATTTTATATTTAAAAATATGACTTGGCTATAGACATAAGCCATAGTCGTAAGAAAATATGGAAAACAACAAAATTCAAAGAAAGCATGAAACAATTCAATTCTCATTAATATACCATTTTCACAATAATTTCTAGCAAGAATATGCCTTTGTGCCTATAGAGTTTATTTGGAGGCATAATAGTAGATTTGCCTAATTGTTATAAAACTGTATATTTAATGTCATCCTAATTCATATCTGAAGTATCATAATTTCCCAAAACTAATGTAGGTTAACACTTGACTAACCATCACCTTAATATATTATGTATTCTGTGGTGTTCCATCCTGCATTAAGCAAACCAAGTGTTCCCAGCTGATAAATGAACATCTTCAGGAATCAGTGAAATAGGGGAAGAACCCTCACTGTGGTTTGTCTGTGTCACCTGCTACATCTGTAAAGTCCATGTTGTGTAATGTGGTTACTATTTTAGTGCGCATAATTTTATTTTTATTTCATAAAAGTGAACAGAAAGACACCATCAGTCCTAAATCTAACATATAATTTTTGCACTGAATTCAGTAGACAGTTACTTTTTAATATAATCAACTGTAAATGATATATCCATTCATTTATTGATGGGTATTTGACTTGCTTCCAAGATTTAGGTATTACACATTGTGCTGCTGTAAACATGGATGCACAAATATTGCAATTTTCAGTTTTCAATTTTTTTTCTGGGAAAATTTCTATTTTTTTTTCTGGGAATATACCCAGAAGGGGAATAACTGGATTGAATGGAACCCACTAAAATAGTAAAATGCATTGCACAACGTGGATGTAGCAGGGTAGCTCTGCCCTCTTTCACTGTTGCCTGAAGATGTCCATTTATCAGCTGGGAACACTCAGTTTGCCTGTGAAGGCTGGAACATCAGAGAATACATGATGCATTCAGATTTTGGTTAATAAAAAACCTACCATAGTCATGGGATATTATATTTCAGCTATTGTATTAAGATGACATTGAATACACAGTATCATAATATTTAGGTAAATCTAGAATCATGCATCCAAATTAGCTTTATAGACAGAAAGGCAAATATTTTAAGAAATTATTACATAAACAAAATATTAAAGAATATTGAATCATTTCATGATTTAGTTTGAATTTTATTTTTTCAATTTTTTTCTAATGAGCATGAATTACTTGCATGGCCAAGTCATACTACTAAGCATAAAGTATTTCCTGGTGTAATTTTTATATTCCATCCTTTATATTGCAAGTAAAATAGTACTACTGTATCTGTGGACATATCTTGTCCAGCAGTTTAGTCACAAATTCCTGACTGAACATTTAGATGCAAATGTTATTCTTTGCAAATCTGTATCTTATGTATCACTGTGAAAAGGGCATAAATGAATTTCAGCAACAGTTTTGAGGATTGT
Source organism: Dasyprocta punctata (assembly GCA_004363535.1). NCBI lineage: Eukaryota > Metazoa > Chordata > Mammalia > Rodentia > Dasyproctidae > Dasyprocta > Dasyprocta punctata. The sequence goes on along the minus strand of RJWM01024842.1, from coordinate 1,582 downwards.
AAAAATAAAGGTGAATTGTGTATGGGTCTTCCAAGACTGGAAACCTCTTCTGTGAGTTTATCTTTGAATTTTTATCTGTGTAATCAGACCAAGAAACTGTCCCTGTAAATTATCCCTTGAGGATGACTTAATGTTGCATTATCCTTGAATACTCATTTTATGAGTCATCCTGGAATTATGGCTAGGGAGAGAAGACACTGTCCTGTTTATATACACAGTTTCACTCTTAGACTCTTCTCAGATAAAACTTTCCTATAAAATTTCCATTTGATCAAGAGTTGAACTGAATACAGTTTAACTCACAATTAAAAAATGCATGCAACAAGGCATAAAAACAAAATGCATCAAGAAACAGAAATATATCATAGAAATTTTCAGCTGCTTGTTTTTAATGTCTTATTTCTGAGAATAATTTGAGAGTAACAAGATTCTAAAGAGGTAAACCTTGAAATAGTTTTTTTTTTTTCGGTAACATTTTCTCTCAGTAAGGATCCACATCACATTGAAGGATTAGATCATGTAAAACAAAACGAAAAACTTTGCCAGAAAAATTGGGGTACATGTAACATTTCTGACCTTGATGATTTATGATTTAGAATATAGAGTTGGTGTAATCAAAGTTTTAGCAAACGTACATAATTTGAAAATATATTTTTTAAAATAAATTTAATGTTGAACGATAGGGTTGGGTGACAATATTGTTAACAGAGTGGAAAGTTCATACCACCCCTTGTCTCCACAAAAAGAGACAGAAACTTTCTTTTGGTGGAAAGAATAGGGCTTCTTCCAACTCCTATGTTCAGTTACTTTCACATCCAGAAGCTTCCGCGCTCCCTTCCTCCTTGGTCCAAACTAAACCAGACCTTGACCTTTGGGGCAGCTCTGCCAATTCAGTTCAGAGGGATACAGTGATTTCCTGGGACAGCATTGCTTCTCTGCTCAGTCCTCTTAGTAGAGGAGAGGACGGGGTAGATGGCGCCGCTCTCAGCAGGAGGATGTGAGAAACAGCCTGGCTTTAACGCAACATGCATGTGCACAATTCATTCCAAATTAAATTTCAGTTTCAAGAGTTTTTAGAAGAATGATGTGTGGTAGTATCTTTATATGCTTTATTTTAATTCACAGTAGTGAATTTAATTGGTACTTGATATCAAAGTGCTTTGAAAAGGAATGGACAGAAAATAACACATTAAACCTCAGTTTAAAGTACTTTATTTTATATCCTTCATCAGTTTTGGTAAAAGAAAAAATTATAGTCAGAAACAAAGGTTTCTAGGACATGTTTCCAGCCAAAATATCTTATTAGAGCCACACTGCTAACATGGAATTGCTGTCATTTCAGATGTTACACTCTGAGCTCTTTCTTTGATATAAATTGTACCAAAGTGCACTCAGGTCTAAGTAAGTTTTCAATAAAGATATGTGACTAAAATTTGCACAAACAACCAGAATAAATAAGAAACTGAAATACCAAAAATATTACTTTGAATTTCAAACAGACATTTATGAATTAACTCTGAAAAGCCATGCAGTTTTTTTTTTTTTTTTTTTTTTTTTTTTTTTTTTTTTTTTTTTTTTTTTT
>RJWM01024841.1:0-30125 GCA_004363535.1 Dasyprocta punctata | reverse complement strand
ACTTGGCTCTGGATGTAGCCTAGTGGTACAGTGCTTGCCTGGCATACATGAGGCTCTGGGTTTGATTTCCAGTACCACACAAAACCACAAAACAAACAAAAAAACTAAAACTTTAAAGAGAAGTGGTCATCACACAGTCGAATATCAATGGTAAGACAAAACTACAAACTTCCCATCCATCAAAAAATAAACCCCAAATGGATCACTTTTCAAGACATTATTGAGAAAAATGAAAAAGCAAGCCATAGCCTGTCAGAAAATGTTTTAGAAAATACTAGTGTGAAGTACCACATTAGAACCTAGTATTTTGTAACATTAATAGGCACTAGTTAAAATGTACATTTTAAAAAGGAAAGTAGTCATTGTAGAATATATGAGGAACCTTTATAATTCATCAGTAATAAAACAATTCAGTTAAAAAATAGAAGGCAAAGCCAGGCGTGGTGGCGCACGCCTTTAATCCCAGCACTCGGGAGGCTGAGGTAGGCGGAGCGTTGTGAGTTCGAGGCCGGCTTGGGCTACAACGCGAGCACAAGGCCAGCCTGAGCTACATAGTGTGACCCTGCCTCAAAAAACTAGGGCTGGGAGTTTGGCTCAGTGCCTTAAGTGCCTGCTCTGGCAGGCGCGAGGTTGTGAGTTCAATCCCTGGTGCCACAAAAAAAAAAAAAATAACAAGAAACCTGGAAGTTACAATACAATGGCTGCAAGACAACCCAAAGAAACATAACTTGAGAATTAAAGGTGTGAGTGAAAAAGCAGGTGTCAATACAAATCAGATTAAAAGCCTATTTACAGAAATAATTTCAGAAAACTTTCCAAGCATGGGAACAGGAAGTGACTTTCAGATAAGTGAAGCATAGAGAACTCCAGTTAAACATAACCAAAATATACCTACACCCAGACATATAATAATCAAGATCCCAGAAATTCAACACAAAAACAGAATATTAAAAGCTATTAGAGAAAAAAAACAGATCACCTACAAAGGAAAACCCATCAGAATCACAACAGACTTCTCAACACAAACCATCAAGTCCAGAAGAGCTTGGAGTGAAGTATTTCAAGCCCTGAAAGAAAACAACTTCCAACCTAGATTGATGTACACTGCAAAACTATCTTTCAAAATCAACGGAGAAACAAGATACTTCCATGACAAAGAACAACTAAAGGAATTTATGACAACCAAGCCAACCCTACAAAGAATACTGAAAGACATTTTAGAGAGAGAAAAAAAGTCCACAGCTCTAGAAACAGCGGCAGAAGGATATCACCGAGCAAGGCAGACAATTGAATAATCCATCATCGGGATTTGAGTCCAGTAATGTCTTCAATGAGCTGTTTAGTTTGATCTCATTCTATCTCAACCTGTCTAATTTCATTATATATGTTGACATAGACAGCTACTCCAAAGATAACAAAACATATTAGGATAGCCTTTACTGATATTCGATCACCTTGTTTTGAAACCCTGTATTGCTTTCTTTGTTCTGTTTTGAGTGATTTTAACCTATTTTGGTTTGTTTGATTGTATTTTAACAGATGATATCGGCAACTGCTTAGAAGATATGAGGCATTATAGAAATCAATGTTGTATTACTATGTATTGCTTCCATTGTTTTATCTTTTATTGGTTTTATTCTGTACTATTTTGTTTGATTATATTAGGCCTGATGGTATGGGCAGTCATTTTGAAGATGACAAGAGATATTACAAAGGGAAAGGAGAAAAGAAGGAAGGGAAAAGGGAAAGACATAGATTTATACGTGGGTATACATAAGATGGTCAAAATGACTATACTACTAAATGCATTAGCTATTGAGAGAGAACAGTTGATACGCATATGATTAGATCAATTTTACATGTATATATACGTCAATCTGAGCAACTTCTTTGAAGGTAATGATATACAATGTTACAACCACTGTCAAACTCCAATCATCTCATTTTGTAAACCTATAATGTTACAGTATCAGATTCGTTGTTGTTGTTTGTTGGTCCCTTTAGCTTTTTGTTTCTCTTTTCTGTGACTATTGTTTTATTTATTATTGGCTTTATTCTGAACTATTTTGTTTGATTATATTAGGCCTGATGATATGGGCAGTTATTTTAAAGACAACAAGAGGTATTCTAAGGGGAAAGCAGGAAAGAAGGAAAAGGGAAAAGACATAAATTTATAAATAGGTGTACATAATTAAAACTACTATATTACTAAATGCATTAGCTATTGAAAAAGAACAGTTAATACTCATATTAGATCAATTTTGCATGTCTATACCTGTTAATCTGAACAACCCCTTTGAAGGTAATGATATGCAGTATTACAACTACTGTCAAATTCCAACCATCTTATTTTGCAGACGTATAATGTTATCGTATTGGATTTGTTGTTGTTTGTCTGTCTCTTTTGCTGTTCCTCTTTTCTGTGTCCATTTTCTCTTAAATAAAAAAAAATTTGGTTTCTAAACTTCATTTTGTTATAGTACACATTTAATTTCTATTTTTCAAAAGAAATGTCTTATAAAAATTTGGCTTTAATTCTAGTTACTGAAGTTCATAAAATTGTTAAATTTGTAAGAAAATTCTATTGCTGACATTGTTTTTCCAGAATTCTAACAGAAAAATCATAAACATTCAATAGGATGGAAACTTATATTTGTAATCTAGCCATTTACTGCGTAAGACAAAATAAAAAGACTGTCAATGCATTCTCCCTTTATGGATCTGCTGGTACCTGGCATCATTATCTTCTGGACTTTTACAGATTGTCAATAGTCAGCAACAGTATAGAAGGAGAAGGACTTGTTGCCCTTTCACAATCAATGAAAACAAATCCTGCACTATCTCATATCTACATTTGGGGTAACAAATTTGATGAAGCTACGTGTGTGGTAAGTTTGCTGTTTTATTTTGTTTTGTTGTTTTGTTTTGTTCTCCTTCTTCTTCACTGAAGGCCTTTTCTGGGATCTTTGTAATACCAGACATTATTCACAGGTGCCTTGGAAATGTTACAAAGTGTAATGATACTGTAGTTTTAATAATTTTTAACACAAGTCCTATATTATAAAGTTTCATGGTTGAAATAACAAAATATATTGAATACCATATAAAGGATCTTGAATTATACAGTTCCAATTTCTCAAAGGTAAACAAAATCACAATAGTTGATTTGATGGTGGACAATTTCCAATCTGCTCCCAAATATTTACATCAAGATAATTAAAAAGTACAGGCTGTCAAAACATTTATTTGGTATATTGCTCATATAAATACTGAGAGCTCTTTAAAGTAATTTCAAGACAAAAAGGATAGCTGGGCATGGTGGCACATCCCTGTCATCCCAGCACTCAGGAGGCTGAGATAGGAGGATCACCACAAGTTTGAGACCAGCCTGGGCTACAAAACGAGCTCAAGGCCAACTTGCTCCACACAGCGAGACCTTGTCTCAAAAAGACAAAACAAACAAAAAGCCAAAAAGGATAGTAATAAAGAGTTTTATTTTGCAAAGAATGAAGAAAAAAGTAGATGTTAAAATCTGCAAAATCTGCAATAGGATTTAAATTCCTCCAATAACAGGATACTAAAATATGTATTATGGGCTAAAAAACACTGATAATTTTAGAAAACATTCTTATCTTTTAGTGGTTCTTCATACTAGAAGCTGCTATGTATGTTAATTCTGTAAATAATAATAATGACAAGTTAAAATTGCAGAGCAAGCTAAACTTTTAAATTTTTTAATGTCTACATTTCTGTTCCTTTTCTTATAATTACAACGTTATTGACAAACCAGTTCCACGTTTGTACCGACTCTTATGGCCAGCATCTGATACTATGAAATTATCTTTCTTAGCCAAAATCTATAGATTAGCTTCAGAGAGTTCATAAACTTCAGGCAAATTTTATGCCCAAATCTGGAGTTCTGCTTCTTTCTCTGAGGAAAAAGTCTTTAGCTATCACCAGATTTTTGAAAGCATATATAACAGTCCCCCCTCCTGCCCAACACACCATTTAAGAATACCTTTGGGAAATGAAAATTTTGACCATGGCAACTTTGGTCCACAAAATCAGTAGTACCAAAAATTAACTCAAGGAATCACAAAATGACAAAACATACCTTATATATTAAAACTCAGAAATAAATTTTGCAGTATTATAATTTCATTGTGTGGATAAACAAAAGTCAGCCAGGCATGATAGTATACATCTGTAACCCAAGCACTTAAAAGGCTGAGGCCAGCCTGAGCTACAGTTTAAGGCCAGCCTGACTTACACAGCAAAACCCTGTCTCAAAACAAAATAAAATAAATAATATAAATCTGCTTATCATACCTAGAAAATACTAAAATTCAGCAGTTATTCAAAGTGTTATTGAAACAAAGTACCACAGCTTGAGTATTTGCATTTGTTTAAGCGCTGTAAACTGAATAAATTGTATTCTTAATGACAATAGTTTTTCTTAAAAATCCTAGGCATATTCGGATTTAATTCAGAAGGGTCGTTTGAAACCAGAAAATACAGATGTGGAGCCTTTTGTGGTGGATGGACATGTGTATCTTGCAGAAGTCTCCAATGGCCTTAAAAAGCATTATTACTGGACACCAACTTACGGACATGCTTATGGGCACTCATCAAACGCAGGTTTTGCTCTTGTTCCAGTAAGCCAAAATTTATGAAAAACAAGCTATACAATAATTTTCACATATGGTCTTACTACTTTTTAGAGATCAGCATAGATTACAGTACAAGTTAGTATAGATTTTATAGCCTTTTTGTTTTCTAAAATTACAATTTGTATCAAATGTATACTTTGTGTAGTAGTCTATTGTGAAAAACTATAATTTTTAAAAGAAATTGTACAATTTAAAGATTAAAAACTTAACCCTGAAGAAACCAGGGAACATGAGTTCTTTCTATAATGAAAATATAACCAAGTAGTCAAATAACATACAAGTAAAGGTCACTATAGGTATTTTTTTTTTTCCCCACTGTAGATATCTTAACTGAAAGTTGCTATGAAGTGGGAGAAAGGCTTCAGGTGGCAAATTCCCAGTGAACGTTAAGCAGTTTCAAAAGTTCAGAAGTTAAAAAAAAAAAAAGTTCAGAAGTTGAGAAAGTATTCTATATGTCCTATTTAGGTGTTATACATAGGTGCTATAACACTTTCACAAGTTAATGCAAACAAATATAAACCTGTAATGTACCCTATTCCAAAAAATCAGGGCTGCCAGCTCCTCAGCCTCCTCTCATGGACAATCATTATCCTCACTTCTAATACTAGTTTTGCCTACTTTTGAACTATATATAAATGGAATCATATAGTATATAATCTTTTCGTATCAACTTCTTGTGATCAACATTGTGTTAGTGTAATTCACTGTTGTTTAATGTAGCAGTAGTTCATTCAGTTTTCATTCTTTGAAGTACTCATCACATGGCAGGTAGTAGGAGACGACCTTTCAACCCAGAACACAATCACATTAAAGTAAACCTTACCAAAGAAACTTGCTGTCTCAGACTACTGTCTATTGCTGTGTGCTATAGAAGGGACCACGAGTTCCCATGCTCTTAGGAGGGGACAGCTGAAGGGGAAAGCTCACCAGAACCTGAAGTGGAAGGGCATGTGATAAACCTGTAACCTGACTTACACTGGATGGCTGGAGACAGAGCTGCAGGTGGTAAAGCCTCACAGAACTTTTCACACCTGTAAGAACTAAGGTGTGGTTAGGTCAGCCAAGAACTACAGGCTCTGACCAGAAAAGACCTGATGACACAATTTATATGCCCAGAGAATGGAAGAGCTTAAGACCCTGTCTGTTTCCATGATGTCACGTGGGCCCTCTCCACACATCTAGACACCATTTGAGACAGAAGCAAAGGGAGAAATATACATTTTCCCAAAAGATTAAGCATTACCTTAGATACCTTAAGATATCATAAATTGTATTTGCTTTATTTACTTATGTATGTATGTTATGTATGTATGTCTTTTTGACACAGGGTCTTGCTGTGCAGTTCAGGCTGGCCTTGAGCTCACTTTGTAGCCCAGGCTGGTCTCAAACTCACGAAGATCCTCCTGCCTCAGCCTTCTGAGTGCTAGGATTACAGGTGTGTGCCACCATGCCCAGCTTATATTTGCTTTATACTGAAGTAGGTTTTCAATGGCTAAGACTATACATTAATTTTCTCTAGATTTACCAATATGTAAGGGCTCAAGGACATGTAAGTTCTGTAGGAAAACCCCATTTCCTCTGCACACCCGAATTATACTGAATAAATCTGCAACCATATAACATTCTTCCATTTTTCCTCTTAGCAATCATCCTATAAGATTCAGTTCAAATACAGCATACTACAGTACACTGTCACCCATCCCTGTGTTCTTCATTTTGTTTCAAATTTGAAAGCAAAAATCAGCCCAGTACCACCAAAAGGAGAAAAAAGCAATAAATAAAGTCATTTTAAAAGTATATTACACGGGGGCTGGGGATATAGCTCAGTGGCACAAGGACCTGCCTGGCAAGCACAAGGTTGTGAGTTCAATCCCTGGTAAATGTTCCAGTTACTCAAACTAATATCTGTTTTGCATCTTATTTTCTCTGTACCACGTGGTCACTAGAAAGCCCTGTCTCTGAAAAACTGTTCCGCTCTGGCTTTCTTCCTATCTTTGTTATCACTTCTCAGAGAAGGTCTTTTTCTGTCTTTGTTCATACTTCAAATGCATTTCCGCCCTTTAATCCCAGCACTTGGGAGGCTGAGGCAGGAGGATCGTTGTGAGTTCGAGACCAGCCTGAGCTACAAAGTGAGTTCAAGGCCAACCTGAACTGCATAGTGAGACCCTGTCTCAAAAAACAGGGCCGGGGATTTAGCTCAGTGGCATAAGCGCTTGCCTGACAGGTGTGAGATTGTGAATTTGATCCCCGGTACCAAAACAACAACAAAAAAAAAAAAAAAAAAAAAAAAAAAAAAAAAAAACCCAAAAAAACACAACAAATGCATTTCCCTTAAGGTTTTGGCCTCATCTCTCACTCTCCCATACCATGTCCCAGACTGCCTTAATCATTTTTGTAAATGAGTATCCTTACTTGATAGCTGTGAGATCTACATCTCTAGCTTTCACTGCTTCTGGATTTCAGACCTTATTTCCAACCACAGCCAGACATTTTTACACTATTTACTTCACTACCAGTCAAATGCAGTACAACCTAAAGTATCTTCCTTCTCTAAACCTGCTCCTTTACCTATCTTACTTTCACAGTTGATGGCATTATTTCCTTAGTTACCAAGGATCAAATATTGTCAACCAGGTGTGGTGGCACACACCTAATCCCAGAACTTGGGAGGCTGAGGCAGGAGAATCGCTGCAAGTCTGCAGCCAGCCTGGACTGCATAAAGAAAAAAAACTGTCTATTTGGGGCTGCCTGACTGCATGGAACAAAAACTAACTTTAGCCTATTTAAGAAAGGAGGGACTAAAACCTGCGTGTGGTGGCACTGATGTCTTCAGCCTATAAGAAAGAAATATCTTCTAAATGGTTCCTGTGGAGTTGGTCCCCAAAAAGAAAATTGTGATCAAAGAAATCGTATCAATAAACACATTAACTTTATTACAGGTATAGTTTAAAAGTTGAAACAAATAAGCACAACAATGCATGACAGAAATAAGAAATAATGTCACAATGATGTTTAATCAGCATTATGGGAAAGGATTATGTGAAACTGGCAATTTAAAGACCAAAGATTAGGCAGTGAAATAAATTAGTATGTTGAAAAACTGGGATGGGGAAGAGTGGTAGCAAATATCAGAATATTAAATTTCCTTTACTTGGAAGGAAAAAGGACCACTGCGAAACTATGACAACCAAAAGCCATGGTTTAATTTATAAAATTTAAAAACCCAAAGTTTATAGAAAACTCAAATATAAAATGTTTAATAAACTAGCTTTCTGATAACTCAGAATGTTAATTTATAATTGAAGTTAGTTTTTTTGTTATTGTTGTTTCTTTTTGGGGGTGCTAGGGATCAAACCCAGGGCTTCAAACATGCTAGGCAAGTTTCTTAACTATTAATATACTGTATCAAATTTAGAAGCCAAGTGATTTCTAGTATGCATTGAATTTGTATCTAGAAAAGTTTTTATAATTTAACATTTTTTAAAAGTGCATAATAGGCATGAAAGGCTTATCAAAAATTTTCAAAACTTGATAATATATTCCCCATTCCAATAATCTAAAAACCTAATAAAATATAAACTGAATCAAAATTTGAAACTCTTTTGACTAGATAAAAACATCAAATATCTATTTAAAGTTTATTTTGAAAATATAGTCTCAACTCAAATCAAAAATACTGACTTCACTGACCATTGTTTTCTCCAGAATGCTGAGTTCTAAATGAACAAAAATGTATATACAGTTCTCTAGTTTTTAAGAGAAACACTGTTTTTGGTTTCATTAGAAAAGTTACCTCTAATGGAACATAGTAAAGTAATAGCACAATTCTTATTCATACCTAAATTTTCATAGGCAGAAATATGAAATTTCATTTTTTCACCATAGTTTATATATTGGTGTATGGAGCTCACAGATAGCAACACTTTGGGCTGATATTATAATAGATGTTGCTTAAATTTAGAGAAAAGGAAAATAAAAAAATACTACAGGTGAAAAAAGACACAAACTGACGGTTTGTATTTCAGTTAATGAAGGGCAGTTCTAAAATGCAAAAAAATGCAATTAAGGCAGTTTTAAGAGAATAAAAGTGCCGGATGTGGTGGCGCATGCCTGTGATCCCAGCACTTGGGAGGCTGAGGCAGGAGGATCACGGAGAGTTCAAGGCTGGCCTGGGATAGTCAGTTGAAGGCCAGCCTGAATTACAGAGTGAGACTCTCTCAAAATAACCTAAAAAAGAAAATAAATAAATAAAAGAGAATAAAAATTATCCACCCAAAATAGTGCTACCATGGTATAATTCATTCTTAAAAAGCTATGTATATGTTCTAGACATAAAAGCCAAAAATCAAAACAAACATTGCAGTAATGATGCCACATCTGGTGCTTTTACTTCGGTGAATCAAAGTAATGGTCACAACCCAAACGAATGGAAACACAGTATGAATATATGCACCTTACCAGACACATTTATGCTCACTACCAGAGATGTCTTAGCAAGTCCACATTCCTCACAATGTCAGTATAACTGTTGTAAAAATATCAACTGTGGTTCTGAATACCCATTCACAGTTGACCTCAACAATGTATCTGATGGAGGAGATGGATTATCTGTGACAGGCAGAAGCATGTGGTGGTCCTCAGTCCCAAGTGGAAGAGCTAGGGGGAGCGTCACATCAGAAGGCTTCACATCCACGGTTTCTGACAAAGGACTTTTTCGTAGGGAATCCTGTTCACCCAGAGTATGATCCTCTGCACTGGGCTCCAGAGATTTATCTGCACCTGGAACGAAAAGGGGAAAAAACGTATACTATCCTTAAAAGCAAAAGTAAACAAGATGCTTGAGAGATACTGATCTACTTATTTTTCCCAGAAATTCCAGCATTCCATGCCTGTGGAGAAACTGTTTCTCTTTTACTCATATGCCTGCTTTATTATCTATAAAAACTCAATCCACGTCTCAAGACTAGTTTCAAGCACCAACTCCATTATAAAAACAGACTTCACCACTACACTGAGGTGGATTTCTTAACCTATATACACTTTTGTTAAGTTTCAATATGCTACTGCCTTGTAGCATCCGTGTCTCTGATTAATGTTTAACATTCTACTCAGGTATGAATTCTCAACAAGACAGTAAATTTTTTGATGGTAAATGTCAAGTTATATTTCTCTAACTCCCTCAAAGTATTAAAGAGAAATATAGTAAACTCTGTTTGTTCACTGAATGTTTTAATGAGTTCATACTATTCTGTAAGTTCAGATGTATGGCACTTTCCTATACCCTTAGAGGTTAAAAAAAAAAAAAACAAAAGTGTGCTGTACTCAAGGGATCAATTATTGCTAAGGGGAAGCACTTTGGCCTTGCACTTTCCTACTAGTTTTAACATGCTCCTGACACTGCAATGCACTGGTAGGATTTCAGTTTCACTGTCCTCTTAGACAAATATGCATATTTGCTTTCATAAAATTGTAATTCTCTGTATTTTTCCCAGACTAGTTTAACTGGTCAAGAATACAACCTGTGCTTTCCTGTTGCACTGACCTGTCACAATGTTCTCTGCCCTTCTTTCTCCATCTTCATCCTTCAACTCTTTTAAGTTCCCTAAAATTAAGCCTTTTCTAGTATCTCAGAAAAAACTTAGTATCTTCTTCAGCACTTTCGTGTTTACTACCTTTTCTATTTATTTAGATTTCTGGTCTCCATACCAGTTGTTGGCCCCTTCTGGTACTATGCTTTGTTCACTTCATATTCCCTGCAGTGACATGCAACTCACAGGAACTTCATAAACAGTGGCTGAAATAATGACAACTGCAGTTAAAGATTTTCTAACTTGATCTTTATATTTACACATATTGTAAGAGATTTATCTATCATCTTTACATACTAAAGAAGCCTGATGTTGTTTCTCATTGTGACAAAAGAAAATGCTAAGAATACAATAGTAAGTCTTCTTCAAGGAGTCATTTTAAGAAACATTCTTAACATCTTGTAGCCTGGTTTTCCACTTTTACATATTATAACAATTTGGGGCTGCTGGTTTCCCTGTTTCCTCATCTATTTCTAGACTGGTCTTCATGATAACCCTTTTTTTGTTCTGTGTGTTCTCTGTTTTCTGAGACAGGGTCTTACTATGTCATTTGGGCTGGTTTTGAAATCACTATGTAGCCCAACTGGCCTTGAACTTGCAGCAATCCTCCTGTCTCTGCCTCCCAAGTGCTGGGATTACTGGGATTACTGGTGCCTGGTGATGATCTTTTTTATTTTTTAAACAGTAACCACAGTCAATCTTGGGTTACCCAGAGGCTAGTATAGGGAATAGTGATACTTAGCTTGCTTATAAATTCCTTCATTCTTGAAATGTTCACAAGTCAGGGTTTTAAAGGAAGAAATATGCTTTTTTTTTTTAATCAGATGCTTAATATGAAAAGAAATGCAGAGGAGCACTTTTAATAAAATTATAAAGCTACTTTCCTCATGTATCTCTACTTTTCAAAAATAGGTAATTTAAATAGACATTTACCAGAATGGACTTTTGTTTTGTGCTTCTTTAAATTTTTAATATCTGTGTAAGAATTTCCACATAATTCGCAGATAAATGGTCTTTCTCCTGAAAAACAAGTTAAAAAGTTAAAAGGTTCACATTTTCAAAACTGCTAAGATAAATATAAATATTAATAAATATAACGCAAAAATTATTATATGGTTTAAATTTGGTTTCAAACTACCACTTTAATGACTTGGTTATAACAATGAAATGAGAAATTCTATACAGATAGGCACTGCTTTATAGAAAACACAGCCTGTTTCAGGGAAAATTAAGCATTTTCACTATCTTAAATTTTTTGCAAACCAAAAAAATAACCTACTGTTTTTATTCTATCAGATATTTACTGAGTGTCAACTATATGCCAAACACTGGCTAAGAGACAAAGCTAGAGGAAAAAATTATGGGTTCTGCTCTCAGATATCTCCAAATTAGAAGATCCTTAAGAAATACTGACAACACACTATCATCTAAAGTCTCTATTTTCAAACAGTGGCTTTTTTTTTTTTTTTTTTTTTTTTTTGGTACTGGGGATTGAACTCACAACCTTGTGCTTGCCAGGGAGGCACTTGTGCTGCTGAGTTAAACCCCCGGCCCTGACAACACACTATCATATAATTTCTTTGAAATAAAAACTACTCAGTGCTTTACACCATCAGGCAAGAGGCAAGAGAATATAGCACAGTGATGGCAAACTTGTTAGTGCTTTCCATAACAAACAGCCAGCTGTGGCACAATGATTGGCCATAGGCTGGTTACATTGAGAAGTTGCCAATATATTTACTAAATCTCTACTAAGCATTCACACTTATCTAGGCAGAAATTATGAGAAAGAACTTTAATAACAAAAAAGGACAATATACTTTGAAGTGACATTTTTCTTTCATTCTTTACATACAGTATTTTCTTTCTTTTTTTTTTTTTTAAAGAGTTTCTTTTCTTTTCTTTTTGGGTACCGGAAATCAAACTCAGGACCTTGCACTTGCCAGGCAGGCGCTTATGCCGCTGAGCTATATCCCCAACTTATACAGTATTTTCTTCATACAACTTCACACTACATTTTAACCAACATGTCAATGTTAAAATTCATTTGTAATCACATACAAAAACATTGTGTAAAATCTGATGTCATCTTGGTATTTCCTATTCCATTTTCTTTCTTGGTATATCTGTGCAATTTAGTCCAAATCATTTAAAAACTATTATCTGACATATTTCTTGGAACATCTATACAATATTGACCAAATTTCATTCACATTCCAAACCAAAAAAAAAAAGCAAATAAAAAGTTGGTATTTATACATTAAGCTATTGCTATCGGTAAATTATGACTAGATACCATATAGTCCACAATGGTTTAAAAGCCAAGGTTTACATTAAAAGAAATTAAGAGAGAACAAAAAATAATACGTTCTCCCTAAACACAGACCTGTATGGGATCGAAAGTGTTTGTTGAGCTCTCCTGAGGAAATAAAACTTTTCCCACAAATACCACATATGTATGGTTTTTCACCTAGATGGAAAATAAAAGATAGCGAAGTGGTGTACTATACCAATATATATAATACTTATCAATCACAAATAATCTATAGTACGCTGTTCTCAAATATTAAATTAAAACCTCTCTATTGGATTTCAGAGGCATTTTCAGCAATGTAACTTAAATGATGTATTAACAATTATTTTGAACTGTTCAGATAACCTGAAAATTTCATATACTAAAACTTTATTCCTGTTAATGTTCCTTCAAGTAGAGATGAGCTGGGCAAGGATTTTGACTTTCTTATGTGATTAAGATCATGTAAATCCATCGATTTTTAGTTCATCATTTTTTTTTTGTTTTTGGTACCAGGAATTGAACTCACCACCTCATGCCTGCCAGGGAGGTGCTTATGAAACTGAGCTAAATCCCCAGCCTCAATTCCTATTTCAAACCTTACTATCTATATATTATTAAACGAGGGTAATAGCATTTGAAGAAGATTCTATTTAGAAACATACCCTACCAAAAAATCAAAGTCTAACCAGAACAGTTAGCTTCAAAACAGACAATTTACATTTGAACTCAAATCTGTTTAAGCTGCAAATCCAGAATGTCTCTGAAGGCAAGATCCTAAGAAGGCATGAAAACCCAAACTCATACCCTACCTCTTCACTATACAATTTTATCCAAAGGAAATAAAATCTCAAGAGGCTAAGGAGGTTTTCCAAAGTCATAAAAAATCATCGTACTGATTTTAATGTAAGTTATATAATAAAAAAACTCACCCACCTTTTATTATTCTAGAAAATAAATCAGCTTTTATAGCTCGTATTTATGTGACAATTATAAATACCGCTTCAAAAACTACAATCACATATATCTAACTACAAAATTCACAGTAACAGCCCAATTCCCTTTTTTAAGTATCCGTATTTTAAGCAGTCTCTCCATATTAAACTCTTACCTGTATGCTTTCGAGAATGAGTGATAAGAGAGCTAGAAACAGCAAATGCCTTTCCGCAGGTATCACACACATAAGGCTTTTCTCCCGTATGCCTACGGACATGATAGGTCAGTGTGCTGGCTTGGGCAAATCTCTGTCCACATCTATCACAAACATATGGCTTCTCTCCACTATGCTTCCTGTTAGCAAGTATAAAGTTATATTCTGGTAAGTATAACAACTGGAAGGTCAATCCATATAGCAAGTGTTTTTCATGCAACATTTTATTTCATTTCATGTTGGTGGTGCACGCTTATAATCTTAGCACTCAGGAGGTTGAGGCAGGATGACTGCTATGAGTTTCAGGTCAGCCTGGGCTACAAAGAAAGTTCAAGACCAGCCTGAACTGCATAGCAAAACTCTGTCTCAAAAAAGAGAAAAAAAAAAAAAAAAAAAAAAAAAAAAAAAAAAAAAAAAAAAAAAAAAAAAAAAAAAAAAAAAAAAAAAAAAAAGACTATATATTTAAAATCAACAGTTGTTTTCTCACTGAGAAAAATGTTTTGGTTTGTTTGGGGTGGGTACTGGGAATTGAACTCAGGACCTCATGCTTGCCAGGCAGGTGCTGTGCCACTGAGCTAAACCCTCAGCCCCAAGAAAAATGTTTTAGTTATTACCAAAACATTAGTTCTAATCAGTTTGTCTTTATGGTTGACAGGGGGCCTCTAATTCTGCAATTATTTTATTAGCCCATTCACCTTCACTTGTTAAAACTCCACCGTCAAACCACCAGTACCGCTTCCTCATTCTCACTCCCAGCTAACACCTTCCTTGTTTCACTGAGAAAAATTTAATAATAAAAATAAATTATACCTAGAGCATCTACACCTATATTGTTTTTTTTCCTTCTGATTAACTATAACATGAATATAATAGTTTGTCTCAATCCAAAGACTCCATTTATAAAGTATGTGAGATCCTACTCACTGATACCCCTCTTAAAATTTTCCCTATCCTCAGCACTCGGGAGGCTGAGGTAGGCGGAGCGTTGTGGGTTCGAGGCCGGCTTGGGCTACAACGCGAGCACAAGGCCGGCCTGAGCTACATAGTGCGACCCTGCCTCGAAAAACCAGGGCCGGGAGTTTGGCTCAGTGCCTCAAGCGCCTGCCCAGGCAGGTGCGAGGTTGTGAGTTCAATCCCCGGTGCCACACACACAAAAAAAAAAAAAAAAAAAAAAAAAAAATTTTCCCTATCCTATGTCATTCACTGCTCTCTGTCCAACAGATCATAGCATAAAATAAACAAATACACTGATACGTTCCATCTTAACAACAAAAAGATCTGTGACCTCATTTGCTCCTTCACTTATCTCTCCTTTCACAAAAGTTTCAGTCTCCAAAACTTCTATTTCCATTACTTCTGTACTGACCTCTTCTCTATCAACATCTCCTAACCACGCTTTCCTCAAGAGCAATGCTGACCTCTCCCAAATCAATTCTTAGTCTTCATCTCCCTATCAGAATTTTACAGCTGACCGTGCCCTTGCTGGAATACTTCTCTTTACTTGGATCCCAGGGCAGTCCACTTCCTCCTATATTAGTTGCTCCTTCCTAGTGACATCTGCTGGTTTTTGTACCATTTCCAGATCTCTTAAAGAATGCCTCAGGACTCAATCTTTTTTTCTATCCACATTCACTCACTTGGTGAACTCCAGTGTTACAGCTTTAAATGCTATTTATACACTGATGACTGCCAAATGTAATACCTTCAGCTCAAACCAGTCCTCTCAATTCCAGACTTCATCACTTATCTATGGCACATCTCCACTCAGTCGTGTAACAGTCACTTCAAATTTAACATGTTCAGGACCATATTCGTAAACTCCAGGACTATGACTGACAACTGCTCTACCCATAACCTTTCTCCATCTTAGTTAATGGCAGCTCTATCTTTTCAGATCCTTGGCCTAAAACCTTGAAATCATCTTTGACTTTTCCTTCAGGCATCATATCCAAGCTGTTCGTAATTATCAGCTAGTTCTACTGCTAAAATGTACCCAAAATCTGACTACTACTTACCTCTTTCACTGCTGTCACCTTGGCCTGAACCAGCCTTATTCTCACTTGGTTTATATCCAGTTTCTTAACTCAATCCTGCAGTCTTTTTGTAAAACAGTGTTACCTCAATACTTGTTAACTGGTTCTGGGAGGTGCAACAAGCACCAAAAATGACAAGTATCAAATAAACTGTTCTGGGCAACCCACTCGGGACCCCTTCTGTCTCTCTGTCTGACAGAAGCTTTCTTTCTGTCAGTAAATATATTCTGCTCTTACCCTCGGTTGTTCCTAAAATTCATTCTTCGATTTTAGAGAACACGAACTCATTCTGAACATATAGTAGGTCGGGAGTTTCATTCCCCCATATCATTCAGAGGTCTGAGATCGTTCCCCTATATCATTTGGAGGTTTGAGATCATTTTTCCTATATCATTTGGAGGTCTCCCACCAAGATCGTTCCCCTATATCATTTGGAGGCCCCAGCAAGATCATTGGGATGGAGATTCAAAGCTGTACGCCTACCCAAGATGAAAATGCCTGGTGTCTTATCGAGGGCCTCTAGACAGAACCTCTGCAAAAGTATACCTGACTGCCGTTCCACAACTATGACTCCATTCAGCCTGAAGAAGCCAGATCAATCATCACCCATTGCCCCTCACGGCAGTTCGGGTTACTTCTTCAGAGGGGGGGAATGTTACAGGCAACTGAGTTAGTTAGAAATATTACAGGCAGTCAGACAGGGCTAGGTTCTCAAAGGAACAGGTACAGAGGACCAGATATCTCGTGACCTTGGAAGAGACACACACCTCTTGCTGTGGGCCAGATCTCAAGACAGAAGGCAAAACAAATGCAACCACATCATATAAACATGAGGGATTATTTATGGATCACCTTGAGAAGCCAGGAATTACCATCCCAATCCCCTACAGAAAGTCACTGATCTGTAAGAATGCTCACTTACTATGTGACTCGCTTCCCCATTTGTCCTTGATTTGGTCAATTTTACCTAAATGATTAATCTTATTGGTTGACCACAGTTCTGTCCCCCCTCAAGCCCATCTGCCTTGTGAGTTCCCAGTTTTCCCCATCAGGGTTTTGCTCTATAAAAGTCACTAGAAAAGACAGAGTCTTTGGCAACCCCTTCTGTCTCTCTCAGACAGAAGCTTTCTTTCTCTCAATAAATACACTCTGCTCTTAAAAAAAAAAAAAAATCAAATAAACTGTTCTGGGGCTAGGGATATAGCTCAGTGGCACAGTGCCTGCCTGGCAAGTACGAGGACATGAGTTTGATTCCTGGTACCTCCCCCCACAACAACAACAACAAAAACCACAAACAAATAAAGTGACACCAACAAGTTCTAGCTTGCCCACTGAGTACCAAAGAAAAATTTTCACATCCAAATGCACTGAGTGTCAAGGTATGACTATATAGCAAATACCCAAGTAATCCTCTTAAAATGTAGGCAAGATCATATCACTTATTTCTCAGTGTCAACAGGAAAAGCTTTACGTGGGCTACAAAAACTTTTAACACCAAATACCCTATCTTAATTTCTAGTTTTCCCCCTTTTTATTTCCCTCTAACCACCATGGTTTACTTGTGGCTTCTCAAATGTGCGAAGAATATTGTATAGTACACTGATGGCAAACCTTTTAGTGACCCAGTGCCAAACTGCAACCCAAAACGCACTTATTTATCGCAAAGTACCAACACTACAATTAAACATGAATACTGAGATTTTAGTTTAGGAAAAAAACAACTCAGATATTAACATTTTTTGTCTCACTGTCATGAATTTCAATACAATATAGTGTATTCGTAAGATTATGGTAATTAAAGTCAAACAACTTGTCTATTTACCTTGCATGAATCTTGAGATTGCTAGACGTTGCAAACTGTAAATTGCACACATCACATTTGTAGGGTTTTTCCTCACCATGATGCATCCGACTATGGAAGACAAGCTGGCATTTCTGAGCAAATCCTTTATCACATAATTCACATTTGTATGGCCTCTCACCTAAGGGAACAAGTAAATAAAAGTTTTATTAAGAATGAAAAGAAATCTGGTTTAGTTACTAAAGTCATATAAGCTTTCAACAGTGTTCATAAACAGTGCTAGTTTTGGCTGGGCAAGGTGGCACACAGCTATAATCCCAGCCCTCAGAAGGCCAGCCTGGGCTACATGAGTTCAAGGTCAGCCTGAACTGCACAGGAAGACTCTGTCTCAAAGAAACAAAAAACAACAATAAAAACAGTACTAGCTTTGGTAGTCAGAAAATGTTAACTGCTAGCAATAAAAACATGCAAAAATCCTCACTAGACTATTGAAAACACCAGCAGAGTGAAATGAAATTGTTTTTTAACTTGTAGTAGTGAGATCAATAAGAAAAATACAAAACTGCATCTAAAAAAGTACAAATCTGAGTGTATCGATGAGTGTTCATATTTGAGGAAAGGATGTATGTATAATTCTAATAAACATATTCAAAAATCAACAAAGTCTAGGAAGCACATAATAAGAAGTGTTGATAATATGTGAAAATTGGCCAGAATTATAATTACATTTTCTCTTATCAGCTGTAATCTTTGTTAAGTACTTAGCAAGTGGAACCATGTTTATGCTTATTTTGAGAGAAAATGGTATGAGAAGCTATTAAATAATTGTAAGAATAAATTATCAACAGTATAACAACATTAAATATTTTTATTAATAAAAGAAGGCAAATTTTGGTCATAAGTAGTCAACGCCATATATTAACATGCTAAGAAACATTATTTTAGGTTTAGGGTACAGCTCAGTAGTAGAGTGCTTAGCATGCACAAGGCCCTGGATTTAATTCAAGCACCCAAAAAAATGTGTCACAGTATAAAAAAACTATACCAAAAAAAAAAAAAATTGTACCTCCCTACAGACTAGTCTTACCTGTATGAGTTCTTACATGTGTTTTCAGCTGATTACACTGGGTAAATGCTTTCCCACACAAGTGGCACACATAAGGTTTAACTCCTTTATGTATTCTCATGTGCCTTCTCAAACTACTGGCTTCTGAAAATACTTTCCCACAGGTGTTACACATCGGCTTGGCCTTGGAATATCTCTGATCCAGCTCTTCCCCAGAGTTCTCCAGCTCATAAGGACTCTTGACACTGGCTATATTAGACATAGAGTGTTCTTTCAGGGCACAATTTGGTTGGGATTTTCCACGTTTCCGTTTCACTGTAACAGTTTGCACAATATCTTGTGCTGGAAAAGTATTCTCCACAACCGATGTCAACTCAAGTTCTGAATTATCATTTCTTTGTGCAACTTGTTCAACTACAGGTGTGGTCAATTTACTTGCATCTAGGAATAATTCAACAGATGCATTCTCTAAAATGTCACTGGGATACTGCATTGTTTTATTCTGTCCTGTTTTTTGGGAGTTGAAAGCTTTTTTCTTCTTTTTACTTTGAGATGACTTCTTTGTTAATGCCCCTTGTTTAGGATTTGCCTGAACTAAATCTGTAGATTCTTCTGATTTCTCTTGATTGTTATAATCTCGCAGAGTAAGAAGACAAGTCTGTTGATTCAATTCAATGTTTCCAGTAATACTAGATATCTCTGTAGAAGAGGGATTAGCAATAAAAGCAAAATCTTCCATCTTTATTTTACATTTAGTTACCACCTCTTCCACTTTGAGAAAGTCAGCAGCTTGATGAATTTCTTTAACATTCCAACTGCAAGGGAAAAAGGCTAAATGACAGTATTCTGATTAAAGAAAAACTTTTTCTGAAACAGAGCTGCACATGCATTACAATGTCTTTTAAAGCCCTAGTAAAGCAGAATGCTGAAAAAGGTACAACTTAACAACATTTTACAAAATTTAATTCACTGAGTATGTTTAAGCAAAGATCTCCCATTTTACAGAACTTGGAAAGATGAAAAACTGGCTATACATAGCTACCAATGAACCACTACAGAAAAATAAAACGTTAAGTTTTCTGGCTTAAAAAAAAAAAGTCCCGGAAAACAAAAATAACAGCTGGCTTCCTCACATTCATTCTGAGACCAATTCAGATGGCAACCAACCTTGCTGGAATAGCAACAGGAAAAGTCTAATGAAAATTGTTTTCTACTACTTTTCCCTGCTCCTGCAAGGGACTTTCAACTGCCTTATCAAATGTTAACTGTGCGTGTGAGTCACCCAGAGATGTTCCTAAATGAAGATTCAAATTTGGTTAAGTTTGTGATGGGGCCTGAGATTCTAGTTTTTGTAACTGAAAATAAAATTTGTACTTTACCTGTCAAGATTTAAAGTTCCTGTGTATATAAATTCCAACAATTTCTGAAATCCATCAGCCTTCACCTGACTCTGATCAAGAAAAACATTGTTTTCAGAAGTGCTTCTGTAGATCGCACCAAAATACTCACTAAACGAGGCGAGCACATTCCTATGGGCTTTAAACTGGAATTCCCCAATCACTATGGTGCAGTCACAAAGAAAACCTGCTTCTCGTTGTTTATTCAGTCTCTCTAAAAGGTGCTCACAGTGGTGTGAATACTGCATTTTGATATCGGGATGCAATTTTACCCTTGATCTAAAAGACAAAAAGAAAGTAAATCAGCACCTGTAAGTTTTCACAAACGTTGACCTAAGTAACTGCGGGATAGGCAGGGTGAGAAGGGACACAGAAGTTTCTGAAGAATAAAGTTAGTTCTTGGTTTATTCCCTCTGAAAAGTCTTAAAACACACGGTAAAAAACGTTGAAAGATAAATCTTTGTTTCACCCTGGGCACTACTACAATCCTTTGGACACATCAATAAATGATGGTGAAAGGAAACACTTCCATGAGTTGCAAAAATGGCTGCCAAATTCAAACTTTTATGTCAATTAAACCCTCAAAGCTCAGTAGGCACACACATGTTAAAGAAAAAGAAAGAGATGCTATTAAGAGATGACTCCCTGGGTCTGGGATTTAGCATCGCAGCATAAGCGCCTGCCTGGCCAGCGCGAGGTCGTGAGTTCGATCCACCGCACAAAAAAAAAAAAAAAAAAAAGGAAAGAAAAGAAATGACTCCCTGGGACAGATGGAAGGGAGACCACAGTATGAGTTTTAAAAATAATTGTTCTAAAATCACTGAAAGCTGTCAGTTTCGCCGTGTAGTTTCTCTAAAGCGCTGGGAAGATGCCCAGGCGGCGGGGACTGCGCTAAGTCCAGGCTGTCAAAGGTGCTGTCAACACCCCGGAAGAGGCCATAACCCCTCCCCTCCCGCTCTCTTAACTCGAGGCGGTATCTGAAAGTGACAACCAATGCCAGACCTCCTGCGTGCTGCTGCCCAGTCCTCCGCCCAGCTCCCACTCCAGCGAACTGCCCCAGCACAGGCTGTGGTCAGAGCCACTGCCGAGGCTGCGTCGACCAAGCCTTCCACCTTCACCGCGAACCGCTCTCGAATTCTAAGGAGCCTGCCTTCGGATGGCCCAGGGTCTGGAGGGTGCAAGAATGGAGGGCAGCGGGTGGAGTACACACTCACCGATAGCCACCTAGGGAAAACAGTTTCTTCACCCTCTCTCCGCCATCTTGGGAGGACGTCACCGCGTCACGCCCCGCCTCTCCCTTCTTCCTGCACCGCGGCGTCACGTCCGGCTTCGTGTTCCCTTGGCAACGTAGGCGGCGCCAGGGTCGTGAAGGTCCTGCACCCGCCTGGGCCGATCAGCTGGCCCTCAAAGCTCCGACTGCCCAGCATACCAAGGAATCAGGAATTGCAAGCGTCAGGGGTACGAGACCTAAGGACTCGTTCTCAGCGCTGCGTCCGTCTTCCTCCTGCTGAGCATTCCGGTCGGCAGTCAGTCAGCCAGTAGCGGTGGGCCCGGGTTCCAGAACGAGATTAGGCAGCTTGGCCCGCCGGCCTCTGTAGGAGCCACGCTGCGCACTGCATGCTGGGGCTTGTAGTTCCTTGTCTTCTCCCGTCATCCTCCCCTTTCTCGGAGCCCCGCCAGAGAAAACCGCTGCTTTGTGTACTCTGGGTCTCGGTCATGGGGGGCGTTTGAGCTAAGGCCGAGCACCCTTTTCCCCTTTACGTACTCGAGGGCTCTTGGGACCCCCCTCGGTTTGTTTTAGGCCAGCTAACTGTAATTCGGCTTGCAGGATGCCCTTACCTGGTGATAGAAGTCGGAGACGCACGAAAGCGGAGCAAACCAGTAGGGCGCACTGAGCATGCGCAACATTAGAGGAAGGTGGGCTTTATACCGGAAAAGGTTTTCCTGTGCCTGGACTCGAGCGATTTTAATAAAATTATTTACATCCAATTTGGGTATTGTACATTGAGGAAAAAGTGCAGTTCAGCCTGTAATACACAAAAGTACCAGAAAAAGTAAATCTTGCTGATGTATTATTCTTCCCTAGAACCCTTGAACATCATAAATCTCAGAAAACCACAATTTCAAGCGTTTCTCCGTGTCAAAAGTATGTGTCTGAACCTTTGGAATTAACCCTAAGGTTTATTCTAAAGGAAAGTTTCAAGTTGCATTTTTTCTCTTGTCAGGTTTTTTTTTTCCTGCCAGATTCCCTATGAATTGCTCTCTATAAATTCTGTGCAACAATAGTTTTTATGACCACAGCCGTTGTGTTTATTAAAATTTTTTGAGACTGATTCTTCCTTGATTTCAAGTTTCAACTTTCTGAGTACAATTTTCTTTCTGATTCCACCTTTTTTTGTCAGACACTTTCTCAATAATTAATTAATTCAGAAATGCATGAGCCTAACCTGACACTATATGCGCTTAGGGGGAAATGTCATCTACAAGGTAAAACTAAATGACATAGTATAAAGAAGGCATACGAGGCAACAAGATCAGCTTACTTTTTATACTATGATCTTCCCTTTTAAGCCCTTTTTTGATCATTAGTTGATAGTCAAATTCAATTTTTCTTAATTTGGGGTACTTCTTCCACATGTCAAGCCTTCAATTAAAACATTTGGCGAAAGCATAAAGTATTACCCGAACTGAAAATTCAGATTCTCTCTTAGAGGTTATATATTTCGGAAGACTATTGCATCTAACCTTACGCATTAAGGTGAGATACCCGATATAAAAGAAAAAGTTGTTTCCGCCCGGTTTCGAACCGGGGACCTTTCGCGTGTTAGGCGAACGTGATAACCACTACACTACGGAAACTGCTGGCAGAAGTGTTTCAAAAAGTCCCTGATATCTATACATATGCTAACGTGTTCTCAAGATTAATGTACTTTTAAAGAGGAAAATAGACAAAAAGAAAGCCATATGCTTGATTCGACTGCGCTAAGACTACTTCAGAAGTGTTTGGTTGACTGCTTTATAGCCAAGCCTGTAGAAGTCAGGCACCCGCGGTCTGCCCTGGGAATACTCCCTCCCCTGGGGAGGAGCATACCGCTCCGGCGGGGGCGGGGCCCCTGGGGGCGGGGCCTCGAGGGGGTGGAGCGCGCGGGGGTCTGCGTGGGGCGCCACCAGCCTCCTAGCCCTAAACTCAGCCTGTGCCGGGAAGGCATGTCGGTTATTTTTTTTTTATTTTTTATTTTTTTTAATGTCGGTTATTTTTGAATTGCCTTGTTTGGGCTTCCGCAGACCAGAGGTTCTCATTGGTGTACTAGTTTCAAACATTCCCCGAAGATTGTTCAAAACCGACACACACAGGTAGTTTTTGTGAACTTGAACTTCACGCGACTTAAGTACCCCCACTTCTCCTGCAGAGGCAGACCCATCCTTACGGCTGCAAATCCAGACTAAGGCAGGAGAGTAGGCGCCCCAGGACCGAGGGCTGGAACTCAGACAGCTCCATGAATTTTTTAAGTGAGATTCTATCGTATGGGTTTTTTTTTTTAATAATTCTTCAGGCTTTTTATTAGTACAGTTTGCAGTATACAATATAACGATTACGTTCATGGAGGGAGTTGGTTTGTAACCCATCCCAGTTCTCTCTCCGTCCCCTTTCCCTCCTCTCCCTCCATCCTTTGGTCCCCTTGCATTTTGTTTTAATCACGTGCATTTTTAGAAACCACAGGCCGGGCGAAAGTCCTCCCCAAGACACAGAGACAGAGATAAAAAGGGTTTAAAATTAATTTTACATCCCAGCACTGTTTCTTTTTTCTTTTTTTCAGGAGCCGAATATTTTAGACTCCCTCCCCCTGCCCAGTCCCAGGGTGCCTGTCAGAGCCGCGCCCGAGCAGGTCCACCTGCCAACCAGGCCTCGGGACGGTCTGTGTGCCCAGCTTTCCGGGGTGGTGGAGACACGCGCCTGGGACGGCTAGGCCTGCATCCTTTGGGGCGCGCCAGGTCCCCTGCCTGGCCTGCGGACTCGGCCGCAGGGCGGTCTGGGGCCCCGAGCCGGCTGCGCTCTGTGACGCGCGTCGCAACAGAGCCCGCGGAGCCTGAGCCTGAGAGGGAGCGGGAGCGGGGCGGGCGGCCGGCCTCGGGGGCGGCGGCATGAGCGCCCACCAGCACCCCGTGGTGCTCGACAACGGCTCGGGAATGATCAAGGCGGGGCTGGCTGGGGGCCGCGGGCCCCAGTTCGTCTACCCGAACATAATCGGCCGCGCCAAGGGCCACAACTTGGAGTCCAAGGGCGCGCGGGAGCTGTGGGTAGGCGACCAAGCGCAGGAGAGGAGGAGCTCGCTGTCCATCAGGTAGTGAGCTTCCCCGCCTCCTCCTCCGCCTTCTCCTCTTCGGGACTGGGGTGACCGAGCCTAGGGCTGGGGCGCCACCCTCAGCCTGGGGACATGAGCGTCTGGCTGGCCTGCTGGATTAAAAGTAGGCGGGCCACAAATCTACGGTATCAAAGTCTGAAGACAACGTAATTTGTTCTCTGTGTCTGTACAGATGTATTCAGACATACAAAGTTGGTGGTTATACGCGAGTTCATTTTAAAATGTTACATAATTTACCCTACTTTTGTCATTTGGGGTTTTCTCTTCAATGAATTGATGTTAAAACTATACTGCAATGTGGGAATTTCCCAATTTTTAAAACTCGCCATCTTCCAAAGGGGAGAAAAAAAAAAGGAAAGCAATACATAATTGCAGAGGAAGGTAGGTATGCTCATGTTTGCTGGCCATTACCTTCTCTGAGAGGCTTTGGCAGTTACTGCCTTTAAAGGGGTACTGATAATATGAAAATTAATAGATTTTGGAGACCGTAGAAGTTAGAAAAATGAAAGGCTGCCATTTATCTTCTTGCTTTCCCTACAGGTATCCCGTGGAGCGTGGTCTCATCACTTGCTGGGGGGATATGGAGACCATGTGGAAGCACATCTATGACTATAATCTGAAACTAAACCCCTGTGATAGCCCGGTCTTGATTACTGAGCCAGCCCTGAACCCACTGGTCAACCGGCAACAGATCATCGAGGTGTTTTTTGAGCATCTGGGTGTCCCTGCTTTTTATATGTCCACCCAGGCTTTGCTGGCTCTCTTTGCTGCTGGCTTCACTACTGGCTTGGTGCTGAATTCGGGTGCTGGGCTCACCCAGTGTGTGCCAATCTTCGAGGGTTACTGTCTGCCTCACGGTGTACAGCGACTACATCTGGCAGGCCTTGACCTCACCAACTACCTCAAGATGTTACTGAAGGACTGTGGTATCATGCTGCTTAGTGCTGCAGACAGAAAGACTGTTGAAGACATTAAGGAGACCTGTTGTTATGTGGCAGTGAACTACGAAGAGGAAATGGCCAAGAAGCCTGATTGCCTAGAGAAAGTTTATGAACTACCTGATGGGCAGACTATCAAGCTCCATGAACAGCTCTTCCGTTGTCCAGAGGCCCTTTTCTCTCCATGTCTCATGAACATGGACACCCCTGGTATTGATA
This sequence comes from Dasyprocta punctata, assembly GCA_004363535.1. Taxonomy (NCBI): domain Eukaryota; kingdom Metazoa; phylum Chordata; class Mammalia; order Rodentia; family Dasyproctidae; genus Dasyprocta; species Dasyprocta punctata. The sequence goes on along the minus strand of RJWM01024841.1, from coordinate 4,606 downwards.
AGATGTGCTTCAGCGCTGTAATGAAATGTGATACAGATCTGAGGAATTCCTTCTTCTCCAATATTATCCTTGCTGGGGGATCGACCTCCTTCCCTGGCTTAGACAAGCGGCTAGTTAAAGATATGGCAAAGATGGTGCCTGCTAACACCCCTGTGCAGGTTATAGCACCCCCAGAAAGGAAGTTGTCAGCATGGATGGGAGGTTCTATTCTCGCCTCCCTGTCTGCCTTCCAGGACATGTGGATCACTGCTGCAGAATTTAAAGAAGTTGGACCCAACATAGTTCACCAAAGATGCTTCTGAAATACAGATAAAGTGGTTAAAAGAAAATGCTTTGAGCATACGTGACAAAGTTTTGGATGTTATGTTCCTGGTAAAAGAAAAAATATTTCAATTACTGGGATGTTCATGTCTCTGTTGTATTTCTATAATGAAAATAATCATGGTGATAATAATGGTCAAACAATGCAAGTTTACTGAATAGAATCAGTAGACTGAGGCAGAAGGGTCACTTGAGTCCGGAAGTTCAAGGCCAGACTTGGCAACAGTGAGACCTCGCCTCTTTTAAATTAATAAATATGCCAGCAACCTACTAAAAGAGGCAGACTTCATACTTCAATTATAGTAATGAATGACAGAAATTAATTTTAGTGTTCTAAGAAGAATAGAATATTCTGAAGGTTCAGTATCAGTTGAGAACTCAAGGAAATCTTTCTGATAGTTATGACTTTGGGGTAATATTTGAAGGACAGCTAGAATTTAAACCTAATGGAATGCCTTTCTATCTGAATTAGGGGCAAAATATATGTTTAGGTTCAGACTCTGCCTTCTACTGCATGATTTAAGCAAGCCAAGAATTATGAAGTTAAATTTCCTCATCCATAAAATAGGGTTGCTAATTTCTATGTCTCACAAGGTCATGGTGAGTTTCTTATTTATTTGTTTATTTTGGTACCAGGGATTGAACTCACAACCTTGTGCTTACCAGGCAGGTGCTTATAGCACTGAGTTAAATCCCCAGCCCTATTTTTTGAGACAGGGTCTCACTATGCAGTTCAGGCTGGCCTTGAACTCACTTTGTAGCCCAGGCTGGTCTTGAACTCACAACAATCCTCTTGCCTCAGCCTCCTGAGTGCTGGGATTAAAGGCATGTGCCACCACGCCTGCCCGGCTTCATTGTGAGTTTCTATGAGATAGTGTACTTTTAAAGAGGCTTTAAAAGCCGGGTGTGGTGGCGCAGGCCTTTAATCCCAGCACTCGGGAGGCTGAGGTAGGCAGAGCATTGTGAGTTCGAGGCCGTCTTGGGCTACAACGCGAGCGCAAGGCCGGCCTGAGCTACACAGTGCGACCCTGCCTCAAAAAAAAAAACCAGGGCCGGGAGTTTGGCTCAGCGGCTTACGCACCTGTCAGGCAGGCACGAGGTTATGAGCTCGATCCCCGGTGCCACAAAAAAAAAAAAAAAAAAGATGCTTTAAAAATACAATATACTGTTATTTTTTGCTTATAAAATTAGAGAATTTACAGTTCAGTTCAGATACTATCTCCAGGGCATCAAGACGGTTCCCCTGTGTTGTCTACCACCTTGTTGGGCTTCTACTGACCACTTAATTTATGCAGTGATTTTTTTGGTTTGCTTCTCTCTTGCTAGATATACTCTTAGAAGATGGAATTGTGGGATTTTCTTTATCATTTCTGACCTCTTCTCTGGCACCTTCTTTGCTGCACTTGCACTGGGGATGTGAATACACGGAATGGCCAGTGGTGTGCACACACACACACACACACACACACACTCCTCAGAGAGAACTGGAGGGCAAGGTGCAGAGGGGGGAAATGATGGCTGGGTCCAGAAAGAGGAAGTCACTCAATTTGATGAGTCAAGCATGTCTGAAGAGGTACATTTCATTTCCTGGCACACATCTCCTATTTTAGTGATTGTCTAGATTGGGCAAGGCATAGGAAAGGATTCTGGGAAGGCAGTGTGAGCAAATGATGCGCACCCTTGCCAGTTTTACACACTGCAGGGCAGGTGCTAGCACTGTTTCACTTTATAATTGTTAAAGCATTTTGTCCTTTTCAAGAAAATGGGGCTAACCATACATGATCTAATTTAAACTTCAACATCCCAGAGAGATAGGTAATTCATCTTATTCCCATTTTACAAAGGAAGAAAATGAGATTTAAAGAGGTTGAGAGATGGAAAGTGACATAGGTCCTGAAGTAGCTTGTTTAACTGGTCAGAACACAGTCCTCAGTCATGATCTCAGGTGGTGATCTGAGAAGCCAGCCTGGATTACACTGTAACTTTAGCTCTTCCCAGGGCCATAGGTGATTCTTTTCAGGTAAATCTAGGGAAAGGAAGTGAAATGTGAAAGTGCCATTTATATTTGTCTGCCTTAAAATAGTCTCAAACTAATCTCCTTTATCTCATTTTTCTTTCAAATAGAGGACCAATAGCAAGAACTCCTCAGAGTTCACCTAGCTGAGCAAGAGTAAAACTTTCTAGGATTAGTTGACCAGTTACATGCAAAATTGTATTATACTGATTAAAATCTGCTACAATATATGATGGATTATTCCGCTTTTACTTTATAATGACACAGTGTTACCTTAAAGAAAAGGCAGTGGCTGAAAAGCCTTTCTTTCCTAATAAAAAGGAGATTCAGTTGTTAGTATTAAGAATGAAGTTGTCATGTGACCAGGAAGCTCTATACTGACACAGCAATAAACCGGCCCCCCACTCGCTGGTCCTTGGTTTTTTTGTACCCTTTATGAAAGATTTCAGTCAGATACATAGGCAACCCTGCAGGAAAGTAGGTAGAATTTATTGTAAAGATATAGAGAGAATTATGTCTTCTAGGGAGAAGGTGAGGGGTGTTGCAAAGACATCTGTATCCAAGGTGAGCTTGGATACCTTTTTTATGTGCACAAGAATTAGTGTGGTAATTGCAATGCTTATGGACATTTTTCTTTGAGGTTGCTTTAGAATGTTGGTATCTTGAAAATGTCTTCCTTGTTGTCTTTAGGTGCCCAGTGGTCCCTTTAGGGGCCTTGACTGTATAAGTAAGGACTTGGCCCAAGGAGGGTGGATCTCTAAAGAATGCTCTGTTTTCTGATATCATTTCACGTAGGCCATGACACCCAAGAATGCTGTATCCCTCATTTTGGAAATAGCCAGGTGGCTAGACATGGGACGGAATCTTGTAACAAAAAACCTTTTTTTTTCTTTTTTTTCTTTTTTCTTTTCTTTCTTTCTTTCTTTTTTTTTTTTTTTTTGAGATAGGGCCTCACTTTATTTGGCTCAGGCTGGCCTTGAACCCACTATGTAGCCCAAAGTGGCCTCAAACTCTCAGTGATCCTCCTTCCTCAGCCTCTGGAATACTGGGATTATAGACATATTTCACCACGCCTGGCTTTGTTGCTTACCTGTAACTGGAAAAGTGTGCTATTTTGGACTCCCTTTTATCCCTCAGGCCTGCTAATGTCTAACACCTGCCTAACAATTATGTCACCAGACAGGATTCAAGGAGATCCCAAAAGCAGAGATAGGGAACTGGACTCATCTCAGCCACACACCGGCACACTGTAGGTTGCTGACTTCCATTACAGAAAAATTTAGGCTGCGTCAGTGAGACAAATAGGGATATTTTAGGCAGAGTTTTAAAAGTACATACTCAAATAACAGTGTGGGCCTTCAAAAGGGAGTGAAGCACCTTAGTCTCTAGCTGGGAGTATTCATGTATTTTGTTGGGGGTTGTTTGTTTTTCTTAAACAAGGGCTTGGTTTTTCTTAAACAAGGGCTTGCCTTACATTCACTATGGAGCCCCAGATGGCCTCAAACTCATAGCACCCCTCCTGCCTCAGTCTCCTGACTGCTGGACTCACAGGTGACTGCCGCCTTACCCAGGCTATTTATATATTCTTAGAGGATGAAAATCTATGGAATTTGTGAGTCTATACGAAGTTTAGGCTTGTTGGGCACCGTGGCACAGGTCTGTAATCCCAGCAGTCAGAAGGCTGAGGCAGGAGGATCACCATGAGTTCAAGGGCAGCCTAAACTACAAAAGGAGACCCTGCTTCAAAAACAAAAAACAAACGAAAAAACAGTTTAGGCTTGGTCTACTAGGGGAGTGAAAAATAATGGGCCCACCCCCAGGCAGAAAGATAGCAGCTGCTTTATAGGAGAAAGGCATGGGCCTAGTCTATTGTACATATATTTTAAATTGGGTGATCTGTTTTGCCTGAAAAGTTCTTTTAACTCCCTGACTGTTTCTTTAAGATCAAGTTTCTGCCCTTTCATCAACTAAACCAACTTATAGACATTAAGGAATTTTGAGTATGATAGGCCTGGAAGAAAAGGAGCATAAACAAGGTAGTAAGTATAGTTAAAAACAGATACGGAAAATCGGGCGTGTTGGCTCAGGCCTTTAATCCCAGCACTCGGGAGGCTGAGGTAGGAGGAGCATTGTGAGTTCGAGGCCAGCTTGGGCTACAACGTGTGAGCGCAAGGCCGGCCTGAGCTACCCAGTGTGACCCTGCCTCAAAAACCAGGGCCGGGAGTTTGGCTCAGTGACTTAAGTGCCTGTCTGGCAGGCACGAGGTTGTGA
>RJWM01024840.1:0-30545 GCA_004363535.1 Dasyprocta punctata | reverse complement strand
CCTTTGAAACTGGTTCATGGGAGAAGTTTGAGAAGGTTTAGAAATGGTAGCTAGAGAAGCCCTAGAATGCTGTACACCAGGCTTGCTGGAAGATCCTGGTGACAGTTTAGAAGACCAGAATGCTGATGGAAATATATAGACCAGGATCAATGGGTTTCAGCTAGGCAAAAGGACACTACTGGCATTTGGACTCCAGGCCGTGTGTTATGCTCTGGCTGTAAATATGTCTATATTTTGCTATGTCAGGATACTTTGTGGGAGACTGTAACTAAGGATGGCAGATGAGTTAATCTGGCAGAGGAAATTTCAGGCCAGCCCAATGTTGAGACTGTGGCATGGCTGCTTTTAGCCAGTTCCACATTGAGAATCAAGTGCAAAAGGCACAACAGAGTGATTTTTAAAGCCTTGAGTTTCACCAGAAAGGAAGCCACTGTAATGTCAGGATCTGCAGTGCTTTGGCCAAGGAGAGCTTGGTCGCTGAGAAGAACAGCATTTATGAAGAAGCCAAGTGCTTTACATTGGGCCAGTGGGAAAGATCCCTTGAGGGTTTGTGAGTAATTGGTGAGACTCCACATGCCACAGGCTCAAAGGTGCAAGGGTACAAGGCTTTCATTTGAAAGTGAAGTCCAGCTACTGTGCTCAAGAAGGACTAGACTTGCTGGAAATGCTCAGCCATCTAGGCACTTGGCTACCACTTGGTCATGCTATAAAAAGGCTTGGATACTGCTCAAGCTAGTGGAAGACCTCTGCTTCGTCCATGTGGTGCTGGTTTCAAAGACATGCAGAATGTAAGAGTTGTGGGTCAAGGAGACTTCCATCCAGATTCCAGAAGGCCGTGGATGCCAGGCCATGTGTCCCTGAGAGGATACCATGGTTGAAGCTATGAGAATAAAGCTGAAAGGGCAGTGGAGGCTCTAGGAATTTGGAGAAACTGGCATGTGGAATGTCTGAGTGATGCTACAGGCAGAGAGTTGAATCTTCTCAAGAGCAAGGCCTTTGGCACTTCATAAGGTGGTGCATCCAAGGCATTTAGAGCTCAGGTCTTTGTCCCTGGTGCTAGACCCAGTGCTATAGTATTTAATGTCTGACCTTTGTGTTTCAATGTTGCTTTGGTTCAAATTCTTTTAATCACTCTGTTCTTCCTTTTTGGAATAGGAATATTTTTTGTGTGACATTTTGTGTTGGAATTATTTAACTTTCCTTTTGATATTTATAGGGTTTCAAAGCTATACTTTTGCCTTAAGAGTCTGAAGGAGACTTTGGGCTTGAACCTTTCAGACAATTTGAAACTGTTAACACTTTGATGACTCTTTTGTATTTTGCATGAAAGTGTGTGCATAAGTCTTTTGGGGACCAGAGGTGAATGTTATGGTTTATAAACAGATTTTTCCCCAATGCTTCTTCAATGTACTTAGACGTGGGAATTCTGGAAAGTGATTGGACTGTGGAGTACTATATCAGTTTTTAGTGAACTGTTATGTTTATAACTAAATGTGTTAAGAGGTAGTGCCTGTTCAGAAGAGGTGGGTCACTGGGTCGTGGTGTTGAAGTGTATGTGTCACTCACAGGCTTCTCTCCTCCTTCTCTGTTTCCTGGACATATGACACAAGCAGCTTTTCCTCCATGGTTCTCCTCTGCATGGAATCCTGCCCTGGAGCCAGCAGAATATGGACTAAAAATGTGAACCAAAATAAACCTCTCCTTTAAGTTTTGGGTTCTGGGTATCATGTCCCCTGACAAGAAAGTGACTAAGGAACATGACACTCTCAGAGAGTAGTATCTTTCAGCCCCACTCATTCCAAGTTTCCATTTGTTCCAGCACTAAAGCTGGTTTGTTGTCCTCTACCCTACTTTCTTTCCCCTTAAGCACAGATATGCTTAATGTTGGAATACTATGATTCAGAACTTTGAGTCTTAAATAGCTTTTAGTACTCACTTCTTAGCTAGAAAGTAGCTCAAATAATTATATTATAGAAAAATCATGAAAAGGTTTAGGCTAACCTGTTTTCATTTTCCTCCAGGTTTCCCTATATTGTGACTTCCATGATAAGTCTTCATATACTTTGAGTATTTTGGGAGTCACAAATGGTTTCATACAATCTGTCTCATAAAGAGTACTATATTATCTGCTGTTTTTCAAGCTACCTGGAATAAAAAATTTTGGCAGTCTAAATTTGATAATCTAGAATGTAGTGCTTCACAGTCACATTTTCGGCCAAAATATTCTAACCTTGCTGGGTTGTTTGTCAATAGTTAAAACTGTAGCAACCACTCAGGTGGCTGCTTTGCTGTGCAACTCGAGTGTTTGGCAGATATTGTCAGTGTTGTTTCCAGATGGGGAGCCTGAATGGCCTCTAACCTCGAAGGTAGTGTGAACAATATGAAAATATGCCAGGTGGTAAAAAGTTGGGTTTTGAAGTCGGTTAGACCTGAGTTTCAATCCCAACACAACGGTGGAAACTTGGACTACTTGTTTTACTTCTCTGAATTTTAGTTTTTCACTTGCAAATTGGGAGTAATAATATTTACTCCACAGTATCATAAGTATTTCAAAGTTCCTAAAACAGTCCTGATAGATCAGCAAACAGTAAATAGTTCCCATCCTCTGTACCATAATATATTAAGACAAAGTGTCACAGAAATCAGTACAACCTGGTGCCACTCACTGTAACTCTGAGCATGTATGTGCTTTTCCCCACTGTGGTAGAAGCAATATAATTATCCATTTTTAAAATTTATTTTTCCCATCAGATTTTATTGGTACATTTTGGATACACATAATGATCGCATTTATCATAGTATCCTTGCTTTATAGAAAATGAAAATAAGGTCTAGAAACTTGGACAATATCACTCATTAGTAAGTGGAATTGGGAACAATCTTTCTTGAAAATTGAGGCAAATTCCATTCATTCACCCACCCTTTTATCCATCTATCCATCCATCTAGCTATTAAGCAGATATTTATCTGAATATATCCACTGTGTGAGGCAGCATATTAAGGGTTTAGGTTACAATGATGAACAGAATAGTACCTGCCTCCTGGAGGCCAGTGGTCTGTGGAAACCTTTCCTTTCTATCTCACAGTATCATTCTGAGACTCATATGAGACAATACATATTAGATTGCTTTGCCAAATATAAAACACAGTAAAATATAAAACACTCCTCTTGTTCTCCGGTCAGACATATTGATAGCATTTCCCACACAGTGAAGTTTCCATTAATGCTGATTTGAAATTGATAAAATGCTGTTTAAACATTGTTTAAAGAAATCAGTTTTAATCTCAAGTTCTGAAAGAAGACTTCAGGGCCTGAATATAGAAGGCTGCAGGCAAGCCCTAAGTCTCAGGGCCCAGATGTCTGGGCTGGGCTGGCCCCACAGTGTCTGTCCTGATGGGGTTCGCCCTGCTGTCTTGCACACGCTGCTCACCTTGCAGTCTGGCCATTAGATGAAGGCTTCCTTTCGACTGTTTGTTGGTTCTCTGGTCTGACACCTGCCTGGCTTTTGTCTCTCAAATCTGTCTATCTCTCTCCCATGCCTTCCACTGAAACACAGAATAAAGGACTGATTTGATGGGTCTGCTTATTCACTGAGGCTCTTTTGTCAAAAAGTTGCATTGTTTTAAAAGTACCTTCCACCTGGCCAATGCTCCACAGCACCTGAGTGACCCCACTGACCCGCTTTTCTGTGGAAAGGGTCCTGAACTTTAGAAGGCCTGTGTTTTCATGGTGTCTCAAGGATAGGACTCACAGTGAACATAAGGAATGAAGGTTATTCTGCACAATCTTTGGGATACGAGGATTAGAAGGTAGAGCTTTAGCTGGCTTGGCTGAGTCCCTGGGTTGCTTTGGTTTTGTTATCAAGCTTGTGCCATGTGGAATCTGAAATGAACCATTAAATCTCTCAAATTTTCTGTTTCTGGCAGATGCATGGCCTCACGTCTCCCTATGATATCTTCATATAGGATCTCAGACCCTTTGACTGCTAACTGGCCTCTCAGCAGGTGACAAGGGAGCTCTGTGACATCCTCCCCTAGCAGAGGAGAAGTGCACAGATGTGAATGGATGCCGCTTGCTGCCGACAAAGAACCAGAGACCCAGGCCTGTGCCCTGCCTGTCGCCTTTGATTTGAGTTTCTTGAACATGGCACTAGAGGGGAGTGTAGGCCAACTGCTTTGCTGGTGGCAGGGCTAAGGTGGAACCCTTCACCCTTGGACCATCTGCTTTGAGCTTCCCTGCTGTCGCACACTGGTTCTCCCTGCTATTGGGACACACAAGCTCCCTTTGGACTTCAGGTTGGCGAAGCAAAGGCCTCTTCCAAGTTAAAATCACATCATCCCAGGCCTCTGTGTGTGTGGCAACTCATCTTGTTCCACAAAAGTCTTCAACTGGAACCTGTGCAAGCCTTTTAATATACGGCTGGGAAAAAGAAATATTAATGTTCCCAGTATTTTTCCCATTCCCATTCCCTCTTCTACCACAAAGACCTTAAGTGAAGGGGGTGGGGAGCTTCATACCAGAGGCAAATTTGCAGTGAGAATCTCTGAGTCTATTTTTGTCCAGTACCATCTGGACACAAATCAAGAATCTAATTTTTCCCATTACTCCCCCCGCCCCTTTTGTACTTTAGCTGACTCTGAGAGCACAGAACCTAAACTAAGTCTGAACCACAGAATTCCATTAAAACATAAAGAATAAACAAAAAGAAAATGTCACTGAATTCCATAGATTATTTCCCTCACCTATGGCACTTGTGGCAGCAAAGGCCTCAGAGACCTTCTTTGAGGATCTTCCTGATGCACCACAATGTGCCAAAAAAGGCAGAGTGAGAGTACAACTGGCTGTCCGCTTCTTAGTGCTGACTTGAACCCGAAACTGCAGGTGGAGCTGTGTGCTGTGAACCCAAGGCCAGTAGTCTAAAGTCCAATCACACAATGGTCACTGTCCAACTTTCAATAAATGCCAATGCGATTAGCTGGTCCTGTGAGCCCTGGAAACTCTCTCAGCCTAGAAGCATCACCCAAGTGACAGAGTTCCTTGATGTAGACCTTAAATATCACCCAGTTCCTTGCCTGACCTGAACTGTTTTCTCTTCTTCCTTCTGGCCAATTTTCTGGTTTGGCACCCTGAAATATTAGTAGTATGGATTCCTTTGACATTTTTGTGGGTGGGTATTTCAAACCAGTGAAATTGAGGTGCACAGGGAGATTTTCTTTAGTCATTGATACTAAAGGACTTTAGCTCGAAAATGAAATACAAGAAGTTCTAGGTTAGATCTTCTGTCTAAAAAATGAACATATTTATTTAGGAGTCTGGACATTGAGAACTTTAGATTTATGTTCTCTTGGTTCAGCTAGCAGAACCAGAACAGCGATAAAAGTGGAGGCTTTGTGTTTTGTGTTTTTGGGAGAAGGATGCTCTCAGGAAGCAAGGGCTGGTACAGTCTGACTTCTCCATTTGTGTTCTTATTGTGGAATATCTAGAATTTCCTTGTGCCCTTGCTGGGATGCAAACTGTTTGTGATCACTGGGGCCAAGGATGTGGCCAGCCCTCTGGGACAGTCTTGGGCAGGTTACTTGCTCTGCCAGAGTGGAGGACACTAGGGAACTCCTAATCTGACTGAGTCTCTCAGAAGAGGCGGAGAGCCAGCTGGAAATCTGGTGGGCCTCTGGCTGCCAGCAGGACAGATGTATCAAGTCAGGTTTATGGGAAAAGTTTTCCCAGACTGCTATGTCCAAACTTCTGTCCATCCCGCTGTAACCTCTACAGTTAGATGGATGAAAACCAGACCAGTCCAAAGCTGCACAGATAAGAACTCAAAGAAGAAACAAATGGTGTATCATTTGATGCTTTTTCCACTTGAACAGAAAAATCAAGGACTGAAGAAAGGGTGTGGCCTCTGAATGAGACTTGAGGTGACAACACAGCAAGTGAACACATGGACTCATACTCAGGGCAGCTTTACCAGAATACCTCATGGTTTACTGGACCTGAGACCTTCTTGATATAGAAATGACCATAAAAAGAAAGCAAACAGATTCCCATGCAGAAAAGTGACCTCTCCTCTGAATTCCATGGTTGGAAAAACACTTATTTAAAGGAAAGGAAAAAAGTCTACACAACAAAATCTGGCTTGCCCTAGGAACATGATGAAAACAACCCAAGAATGTGGTTGGACAGTGGTAGCTGTAAATCTATAGCCTCTTCTGAGCTCCACAAACCTGAGTGTGACACTGAGACCAGGGATGTAGAGAAATCTAGTATATATTTATAATATTGTCAGATTAGCAAGATTGCAACCAGTCGTTTGAAAAAACATGTTGCATCATTCTGGTTCATCCATATAGGTTACAGATAGCATAGACAGGTTCCCTTGGACCAGCCAAAGTGGTAGCATGCTGGCTTGGGGCTCCACTTGTAAGGATGGGCAAGAGGAGCTGAAGATGGCTTGCTCATGGACATCAGCAACAGAGAGAGTCGTTCTAAGAAACAAGCATCAGATCAGCGTGTAGAGGCTCTGTAAAGAGAAGTAGTATTGATGTGACATGTAGACTCTGGGAGTTTTTTCTGGCTGCATAACATAGCAACAACTGAGAACACCTATAATATGAAGACATTTCATATGCACTTTGTTTTTCTTTTGCTGACACTAACTTGCTATCTTTTCAAGTTTAAAAGCAATGACTGGATTTCTGATTATAATAAAAATCTTTCTCTACAGAAATTTTAAAATGTTAATATTATTTTAAACTTACAAAAATTATAAAAAGAGTACAGAGTCTCTATATGTCTTTCACCTAGCTTCCTCCAATATTACTATCAAGAATAGCAATAGTACATTGATCAAAACCAAGAAATGAACATTGGAACACTATTATGAACACACTACTGACTTTATTCCAGTAATGTCCTTTTTCTAATCAAAGATCCCAAATTGCACTTACTTTTCATGACTCCTTAGTGTCTTCCAATCTGGAATTGCTCCTTAATCTTTCCTTAACTTTTATAATCTCAATGTACTTCAAGTTTACATGCAGTTGTAAGAAATAATACAGTGAGATTCCATATCTTTCATCCAGTTCCCCATGACGGTACACCCTATACTCTTACATGTCTGTAGCATATTGAAACCAGGAAATTGACATGAATACAATCCACAAATCTTAGATTTTGCATATTTTACACAGATGTGTGTGTGTGTGTGTGTGTGTGTGGGTGAGTGGGTAGGTTTAGGTCTATGAAATTTCATCATATATGTAGTTTTTGTAGCCTCCACCACAGAAGAGTTTTATCAGAAGGGTTCCTTATGCCCTGCCCTGCTCCCCGACCTCTGGCAACCATTAATCTATTCTCTATTTCTTCAGCTTGGCCATTTCAAGAATGTGACATAAATAGACTCACATATCACATAATCTCTTGAGATTGATTTTTTTCAGTCAGTGTAATTCCTTGGAGATCCACCCACATTGTTCCATTGATCACTAATTCATTTACTTTTCTTGTCAGTGAGTATTCCACGGTATGATTCATCATACTTTAAGTGTTTAACCAATGAACATCATTTGAATAATCCAACTATTTCAGAGAATACTGGTCAGTTTTTGCAGAATGCTTTTTGATTTGAATTGATCTGATATCTTTTTTTTTGATCTGATGTCTTCTTATGATCACATTGTGACAATACATTATTACCATGAATGTCACAAAAGTATTATCTTTCTGAGTTCTTCATATCAGCAGATACATTGTCAATATATCTTATTATTGGCTGTCAACTTTAATCAGTAGGTTAATTGTCATATGTCATATTTTTTTTTCTTCTGTAAAGATATTGCGGTTTCCTTTTCAATCAATAAATTTCTTGGGGAGAAGTGGAGAAGTTTGCTTGCCTTAATGGAACTTTGATAACTGTGAAATTTCTCTTGCAACACAAGTCAGTGTTTAAATCTCTGGGCCATTTTTCCAAAACAGAGCCAGGGCTTGTTATGAAGAGTCACTGATTGTAGGAAAGAAGGCATTATCCAAAGAGGAAGTATGTCTTAGACTGTGTTCTACAATGTCAAATCTTGATTCAAAAACAAAAACAAATCCAACCCAGCTGGAAGTGCTAATAACGAGGTTAAAGACAAAATTTTCTATAGTTTCTTGTGGCAGGGAGAGGCGGAAGGCTAGAAAGCAAAAGACTTGTCCATCAGAAGAAAATGTGGCTAAATGGGTATAAGTGGAATGCATTGACTCTAGCTTCTGAAGGGCCCCTCCTTGTCGCCTGTGGTAAGGAGAAAGGCCACTTCCTCACTTAAGACTGGTTCCCTCCACCTGTGCTTTGGCTTCTTCCACTTCTTCACTTGTGGGAATGTCACAGTTCAGTTTTACCATCCATTTCTGTTATAATCAGTTATCCATCACAGCTTGAACCGTAGATTGTTAAACATATTTTAGTTGCTTCAATCTTAAAGGTGATAATAAATATAAAGGAAGGAAGGAAAGAAAGATGGAAAGAAAAAAGGAAGGAAAGACAGAAAGAAGGAAGGAAGGAAGGAAGGAAGGAATGAAGGAAGGAAGTTTTTCTTAAACACCCCAATGGTCCAAATGGTCCCAAATCTTCAAGGACATTTTCATCCCCTGACTTAAAATGACTGACTTAATGGGGATGAGGCCTAGTTCTGATCAGAGAAATGCAGGACAAATTTATTGGAAAAACTTCGTCTTCATTTTAAGTGAAAGATGTATGGACAGGATCAATTTTTTTTTTCCAAATCAGGAAGAATACAGGACTGACTTTTACAATAGTCCCTTTACAACCACAACATGAACAGGTTTAGGATGAAACAGCCATGTAAATGATGAAATGAAAAGACAAGAAACACCTGGACCTTCCAAAATGCTGATTTTTCTAAGGAAGAAAAGCAGAATATAGCATAGTTTTAGGTAGACTTAATGTTTGTTTTATCTCTGGTTCTTATTAGCAAATTGCTTCATCTTTCTCATCCTTGGTGTCCCCATAAAATAAAAATAAAAAGAACAAACATTTATTGAGAACTTGTTACGCACAGGTACTGCTCTAACTGTGGTGTCCACTCATTAAATATTTATGTGGTTTTATTAAATGTGTACTGTGATAGTCTATATTTTAGACAGAAGAGAACAAATGCTTAGGGAAGTTAAATTTTAGAATAAAGGTAACAAAAATTAAACACAGTACCCTAACCAGATTCTGTACAACTCCAGATTCATACTACCTATTTGAGACAATATATGATTTGGCTTTGGGTCCCTACTATTTTTAGAACAAGAGCCGCAGAGAATGATGTGTAATACATATTTGTTGAATGAATCTAGACTCTTTATATGTGCCGCCAACACAAAAATTTTTATTTTTCCTTTTGTGAGCAGCGAAGTAGTGAGGTCTCTTTGGGAAGTACAAGACTTTGACCTTTGACTGGAGACAAATTTTGACTTTTAGCTGGGGAAAGTCATGCCACTAAGATACCAGTTAGTGGCTTGCTCTCTGTCCCTGCAAATCAAAGCTGTGCTTTTGACCACCAGGTTAGGGAATTCTAATCAGACCTTTGCATACATGAGACTCTCTTCATACCCACATAGCGGGCTGATGAAGAAGCAAATTATTTTTACATGGAATATCAACATAATATCAAATCACGTTTTATTGGTTGAATTTCTTTTACCTCCCATTGAGAAAAGAAACTGAGTGAACATTATTCTGAATATGTCTAAATTTTCATTTGAGAATTTATTAGTTTAGAATGTCAGGAAATTAGAAACAACCTTATAATTCACAGTACAACCTGAATATACCAGTGTTTTATGTTTTTTTTTTCCTGGTGAGTGTGTGTGTGTGTGTGTGTAGTTTTTTGAGACAGGATCTCACTGTGTAGCTCAGGCTGGCCTTGAACTCAGGATACAGTCCAGGCTGACCTACAACTTGCGATGACTCTCTTGCCTCAGCTTCCCAAGTGCTGGGATTACAGGCTTATGACACCATGCCTATCTCATACCAATGTTTTAATCCTTTACATGTTTACATAATTTACTTGTTAATTTAAAATGTGTTATATTTAGACAAAGTGATTAACCCAGTGCTGATGAAGTAATTGTGGAAATGATTGCGGTAGGAATGGTCATGGCGGGAGTTCTCATGAACGAAGTTTGTGAAGAGCATTGGAAGATGCTGGAGGCCTGGTCCTGGCCCAGGATCACAGCAGTTGGTACTATGTCCTTTCTGTTTGAATGGTGCACCAAGACCCAATTCTGTTCTTTTAGTTCTCCCTGGACAAGAGCCTTGGCAGAGACCCGCATGCATTTGAACTTTAGTCTAGGGGGAGCCGTTAACACCTCATTTGTCATCCAGCACATCTATCCCTAAGGGGAGAGGGCTTTGACATTGAAAATACCCTGTCCTGGAGTCAAGAAAATAGGCAGCTGGAGCCATTTCCGATTTTGTGTACTGAACTAAGAAACAGATTCTCTTCCTTTTCATTTATGTTTTATTTATGATTGCCTTCAAGAAAGGCCTGATTTTATCAGATTGTGCTAATGGGTTAGACACAATAAGAAGAGGCTATCTTTAGTTTTTTTCATATAACTCAGAGGCCATTTTCAATCTTAATATAACTTCCACCATGAAGGGATAAATCGACAAAAGATAACCTGACTTCTACCCTAGTTTTTAAAAAAGAAACACCATTAGTCAGGTGCAGGAGGGGCTGGACTCTCCCATAGTTATGGAGAGCTTTCCCTAGTTCTTCCTGCAATATGGGCTCTATACTGCTTTAGCAGTTGTAGTTTAAAAACTTAGTTTCTGTACCGTGTCTATTTCACCCATTTTAAAGCAGTGGACCTGACTAGATGTTCAACAATTTCTGGGCTTAATTCCTTTCACCCAACTGTTTGACTTACCAAGTTTTTTACCTTTGCTTCCCATTAACCTTTGGATCTGCTTCCCAGAGATTACTTAAAGGATTTATTATTAAAAACTTCCAATGCACAAGTACTTTTTTTTTTTTTTTTGGTACCAGGGATCAAACTCACAACCTCGCGCTTGCCAGGCAGGTGCATAGGCCACTGAGCTAAATCCCTGGCCCTATATGTACTTTTTTGATGTGAAATTCTTAATCTTTTATTTTTTTAGGAAAAAAGAATAAAAATGATGATACACAAGTTCAAAATAAAATAATAGAAGATTAACAATGGCTAGTTTATTGCATATTGTTATCTTCAAAGTAGTTGCTTGGATTATAAGATATAGTCATGTTTTTAAATTGATGCTATTTAGTGCTTTTTCTTTTCAAGCTTTGCTATCTAATCTTTTCTTTCACATGTTTAACGTGACTTTTTTCCTTATTTTTATACAATATCTAAAATACATGTCTTACTTTAAATGGTAAGATTATTGTGTTGCTTATTCCCACTCCCCACCTCCCGACATGTGCAGATCTGGAGAAATGCCACATAACTTCAAAGACAATGTTATCATTATTACATTCAAAGTAGAATAGGAAAGCTGATGTCAGTAGCTATTATAGTTTCTTTATTCTTTATTTCTCACATAAGCGTCACCTGACCCTTAGGTGTGTTATTGAACACAGGCCATGGGTCATTCAGATCTAGATCCAAATTCTGGCTGCATAAATTACTAGCTCCATATTCTCAAGGAATCTTTTAAGTGCTCTTCGGTAGTCTGTGTAAGACCACATTTTGCTACAATAACAAATAGTTTCAAAATTTCAACGGCTTAAAATAAGAATGGTTTAGTTCTTACTCAAGGAAATCCTGATATGGTTCTTGGAAACTCTGCAGCACAGTTGATTTCCATTATGATGGTTCAGCATCAACCCTCCCCCCATATCTACACTCATTTCCAGAATCTCTATGATAGAGGAGAGATCAAGTGGAAAATGAATCATCAAAAATTAAAATTTTCTGTTCAGAGGTAACACATATTACTTCTGGTCACATTTCATTGGCCAAAATTAATATAATCACAATGATACCGATATGACAGAGATTTTTATATACCTGAGGAAAGGAAGAGAGAAAGAGAGAGAAAGAGAGAGAGAGAGGAAACAGAAATGAACTATAGTAACATCACATTCACTGATCCTCATTTTTCTTATCAGTAAGATAATTGGTAAGTCACAAAGCATTGTGGCAAGTCATTAAGTGTATATAAAAAGGTTAGGGTTAAAATTCCTTCATTACTGAAACATGATAAAGTGCATGTGATTTAACTATGAAGAATTTTGCATAAAGGAAAAATAAAGGGCATATTTTGAAAATCTCTGCACAGTATTTTCAATAAAAGCACAGTTATCTCCACCTGCCTTTTTAACCACTTCAGAAGGATTTACATTACATAAACATATTGGAAAAGATTATCTCTACTTGTGAAGTCATGAATTCTGACTTTTCTGAATTTTCTACCATGAATGCATATTATTAGCAATAATAGTTTATTACATGCCAGTACCCATTTTAATTCTCACAATATTTTATGATGTAGATATTCTTCTGCCCACCTTACAGTTAAGGAAACTGGGCACAGAAAGTTTAACCTGCCTAAATGATGAATGACAGAGTCATTGTTTTCTGATTGATTTGTACATGCGTCAGAAAACAAAATACATTACTTGATGATATAGCATGATATTCATGACCCCAATATTTCATACAGTTCATGGCAATCATTGTACTAGACCATATGTGGGATGCCAGGATGGAGAAGAGACCATTCCAAGAGCCCTACCATCTCACAAAGAGGGTAAACCACGCACACATAAAAAGTTTATGATGCAAATCAGTAAATGAGGGACAATGATTCACAGGCAAGTGTACGGTTTTTTCTTACTCAGGACCTAGCATAGCTTAACTTCTTGCTACCTATTTGCTAAATGAAGAAATTAATAAATAGAACTTCAGAGCTAGTTTCACAAATGTAAGATGAAAGTCCAGAGAGGTCACTTGGTAGCTAGAAGTGCATAGCTATTTAGTGGGTGGACTCAGAGATTATTAGTCTCCCGCTTTTTTCATGAGTGTATTGTGCCAGCTTCTTCACAGACTTAACCTTGGGATGGAGCAGTGTAAGCAAAATTCTGCTTTGCAATGTCAGACTCGGTGGCATTGCCCTGATTCATTCTGCATCACTGAGGCCTGAAGTGTCTCTTCTGAGATCACTCATGACCTCCATCTTTCTTTACCCACGGGGACATCTTCATCTTCATGGTACTTTACTTTTCCACAGTATTCACAACACTGACAACTTCCTCCTTGAAATACTTTTTTGCTCTCTTTGACCAGAGAGTGTCCTGTTTCTCTTTCTTTTCATTGGTCCCTGTTGGTTTCCTTGCTGACTTCTTTTCTACTGATCACTAAAGTTTTTAGTCCCTCAAGGGTTAACCTTTTCTTTACCTGTACTCTATCATTGTGATGAGTCCTATCATTTAACTGTCAACTTATATGCAAATAGCATGTAAATTTATTTTCCCTCTCAGTTCCAGATTTGTCTGAATGCTTACTTGAAATTTTCATTTGGATGCTTAATATACATTTCAAATTAATTTCCAAATTCCAAATCTATTTTAACATATTGTCCCAGGTGTCAGTAAGTGACACCATAAACTTCCCAGTTGGTCAAGATAATCTTGGAATCATTCTTCAGTGTCCTCTTCCCTGAATCAGCATAACCAATTCGCCAATAATTCCTATTTTCTTCCTCCAATGTGTATTCCCAAATTCACTTGCATCCTTGCATCTCCATTGCTGTCATCCTAATTCTTGCTTGGACAACTTCAGTAACCCCAAACTGGGTGCCACCTTCTATTCTTGCCCCTGTAATGGCTCTATAAGATCTGCAGAACTGAACAAAGGTCTTTTCCCAGCTGTGTCATCAGAGATGCCACGTGCCAATGTACCATGCAGGTGCACCATGTAAGTCAATAAGTTGATTTTTCTCTTCATCTAAAATGTGAGTTTCATGAGGGCAGAGAGAATGTCTGTTTTGTTCACTACTTCATATTCAGCATGTAGAACAATTGCCTGTCATGTGGTAGATACTCTATAAATACATACTGAATTTTGAGTAATCAACTGCTGTCTGGCTTCTACCAGTTATCTTCATGCAGATTCTGCCTGGTCATTTTGGTTTACCTTCCACTGTTTCCTTCAAATTCTCTTCTCAACTCTGGGTTCTTCTTTTTCAGAAGATGTCATCACTGCTTATGCCACAGAAAATTTAGAGGCTGCCTCAAGTCTGTCTGTCTTTCTTTCTTTCTTTCTTTCTCTTTCTTTCTTTCTTTCTTTCTTTCTTTCTTTCTTTCTTTCTTTCTTTCTTTTCTGTTTTTCTTCTCCTCATAGAAAATGGTCTCACTTATTAACCACCTGCGGTACAATGATTACTATCATATTTCCTTTTACCAAGGAACTGGCAGTCTGGTGAGGAACAGAGTTCTCTCTTTCTTTCTTTTGAGTTCAACTTCACCTTCTGTTGATTTCTGAGTCTTGTTCTTACCTAGTTACTTCTTTTTTCTGTAGTTCCAGATTCTTTTTCTTTCAAGTAACTCCTTTCTCTCAAGTCTATAACCATAGGCAAGTCAAGCCCATCTTATAAAACAAACCAAAAAATTCCTCATGTTTCTGCTGTGTCCAGCCTCTGTTCACCCTTCACAGGTAGCTTTGAGAGAAATTATCGACATGCTTTGTCTTCACTTGCTTACCTTTCTGCCGTTTCTCTAGCTACTAAAATCTGGCTTCTTCTGCTACATCTCAACAGTGTGAAACTCTTGTAGTCATTATTTGACCAAGAGGAAGTGACAGAATTTATTGTAATTCCCTCAGTTTGACCCCAGAATTCCATATTTTCATTCAGTATTCCATATTACCTTTTTTTCCTCACCCAGTGCCTTCTCCCTAAGAACTTTGACTGGTAACTTGGTTTTAATTTCACTTATTTCTCCAACTATTCTAAATTCTACATTGTAGGGGCCATCCTTGCTCCAAAATTTCAAGCCTGTGTGTACAACCTTTCAATGCAGAAATCTACTGCGTTCATCCAGAAACACTGCATCTTCATTTATCTTGCCAAACTATTTCTTCTATTGTATCACTTCTTTCCACTCTTAATTTGCTCATGAATACAGTGATGAATAGAGTTAGCTCCTGTCTGAAGGACCTTACAACCTAATTGGGACTAATACATATATGAATAAACTATTATGATGAAACATACTACTTATTTTAGCAAACATGAGCATAGTTGCCTACAAGAGCACTTTAATTCACTTGTGATTGAATTATTCAATTTTAGGCCAAGAAATGTACATTTTGATATAGCATAATTTGAGTAAGACATTTGACAAAATTTCTCATTGTATCTTTTTGGAGAAGATACAAATTTAGCCAAAGATAGCTGGTTAGAAGATCATTGCCTTGCATCTTCTCAATTTTATGCTGCTATAGCAGAATACTTGTGGCTAGATAAATTATGAATGATAGAAGTTTATTCATCATATGGCTCTATGGGCACAGAAGCCTAAGACATGGTGCTGACAACTGGTGAGTCTCTTGCTGGGTCATAACATAGTGAAGTACATCAAATGGCAAGAAGGCAGGAGTGGACAAGCTCAGTTCTCTCTTTTCACAGTATCATTAATCTCATCCTAGAAGACCCATCCTTATTACCTCATATCACCATAATTGCTTTCTAAAGGTCCCATCTCCAAATATTACTACAAATGAACTCAGCGGTTAAATTTCTAACATAAGAACTTTGGGGAGACATATTCAAATCATAGCAATAGTATTAACAAATTGATACATACTTGGGGAGGAGAGAATCTTCAATAGCATGTCAAGAAGTTCCATATTGAGTACTATCTGGTGTGATATTTCCATGTATAGCACAATGCCACAGAGAATATGCTTGTCAACTTTTCAGATAAAATCAAACTTGAAGAGACAGTTTATGTTTGTTGACAGAATCGGTAAGATATTAACTCTGGACTAAAAATAAGATTCGAAACAGCAAAATGGAATTTAAGTGCCAAGTCCTATTTTTTAATTCCAATATTCAAATGGATGAATGTTAAGTTGAAAATATATGACTTTATTTTTTATTAAAAGTATAAAACTTAGGAGTACAATTTGGTTGCTAACATTATCATGTCATTAGTAAAGGTGTATTTAGAGAGCAAAGAGGACAAAAGTGAAGGGAAAGACTCCTCTGTGTTTCTGTACTGGTTAGGCTCATGTCAAGTCCCAGGAACTGCATAAAGAGCAAAGCAGGCACATTGGTATAGGCTGATATGCAGTTTTCAGCACAGGGAGGAACTGTTGAGGGAAATGAGAAATGGTCATTTGAAGAAGGCCAAAGAGAAAATGTAATAGTTGTCTTCCAACGATCTCCCTCCACTTTTTCCTTGTAAGTTCAAAGGGTACTACAAGTGGATGGAAACTACATGGTGAAAATATTTGGCTCAAAGGAAAACTTTTCTAATAATTAGAGATGAGCGATAATGAAGTGTCCTGTGTTTTAGAACTCAGTGTCTTGTCACTGAAAGTTTAAAGTAGAGGTTGGAGAATGTTGGAAGCCTGCTTCCTAACCTTGGGTGATCATGGCAGATGATACTGAAATGTCCTAACTCCACATATCTTTGGCCTCCATGGATGTGAGATGGAGGAGAGTCACACACAACACAGCCTAAAAACAGAAAAGAGCCAACTTTACCTCCAAGTACCTTGGAAGATGCATGTTTTTGCCCAATCATCTGTGCACACAATTAGCAATTGCTACTACATAGTAGGCTTATCTTTAAACACAAAGCACTTTACATAGATAAAATGTACACAAACATGTTTCTGCCCAAGTAGTAAACCAATAATATAAATGACAATGTATTAAAATCCTTAAATACATGTTCAATGTTTAAATAGGACACCGGCTCAATTTCAGCTTGAGAACATTTTCATAGCCTGCTGTGAAAGATGGGGTGATTTAAAAAATTATTTGGCCTTTGTGACAAGAGAAAAAAATTAAATACACAGAGCACTATTTATGTAACACCGAGGTTACGATTCAGGAAAACAAAAGGCAGGAAATTCAGAGTTGAGGTGTGATGTGTTATCCTTCATCCCAGCTGCTCTGTCCATTCACAGTGACAGCTGAACAGAACCCTGGAACACCAAAGAGGCACTGTTTTCAAATCTATTTACTTAAGAGAGAACACAGCAAAGATCTTTCTTGCTATTTGTGGAAGAAGAGATTAAACGCTGACTCATTAGAGTGTCTTAAGAACATTTTATACATTCAGGAAATATTTGTTAATTCCTATTTTATAGAGATACTTTGGTTCACAAGTGCTCCTTTTCATGGACAATTTGTGTTCAGCAGTTTCACTTCTGTTTGCAAACTTCACATGAGGTGATGAGCGTATCTGTGACTGCCTTCTCTTCATGAACACAAATGCAGTTGTCCCTGCCGGAATCACGGAGCAAGTCAAATTTGTGAACCAAGGTAACACTGTTCTTGCCATATATAAGTCAGCGGTTCTATTAAGAGGCAGATTTTCTAGAAAGCAATTAAGTGACTCTATTGGATTTCTTTTTGACTTCTAAGGGAACATCCTGACATTGTGTCTTGTCTTGCTGCAAGTGGTCACATAGATGGAGTAGAAAACTGCAAAAGGAACGGAGGACCAGAGGGAACCTAAAATATGGGGGTGGCAAGTCCCTCTCAGCCCTGGTAGAGAGAGGAGGACATGGTCAGGCATGGGCATGTCTGTCCACCGTCTGATGGGTGAAATGTTGGCAGTGGCTGCTTGTTTATTTCAAGGTTTTACAATTACCCATGTGACCTAAAATCATGTCTTTCTCAACAAAGGGTTTGTTTTTAGAACCTGTTGATAGAAGTGATATGGGAGAAGAAGAATATAACAGATTTGGAAAAGAAAATAAAAATATCTAGAGTCCTGTAATACACATGGGGACAAAGTCTTCAGTAAGGATCAAAGAATTCTTTGTTTTATTTTAAAAATAAAAAATGCCATGAATCTAGAAAGATGCATCTTGCATTGTCCAGTCATAGGAATGAATCTACCTTGGTCTATCCAGAGCCACCTCTGTTTGGTCCATCATTTTCATACTGCTTAAGGTCACTCACAAACAATCCCGAGAGGCCTTTGGGGTCAGTTTCTCCTTAGTCCTCTGATCCTATTCTGCATAATAGACATACCTGACTACTCATGCTCTCACTTCAATTATGTTTCCAACTCTGCCCAGCAGTCCTACCATCCTTTTCCCTCCAGTGGTTCAACCCTAGATCCCTACTCAAATCCTACAAAGCCATCTCTTCTGCCTTCTCTAATACCAGGTAGTGCACTGCTTTACTGCTTTTGATACTTTATTGCCCACACATGGTACATTCTAGGATCCTGGAAGATAAGAAGCATATCTTTTAGATTATTAATTATTCTAATCGCACTGTATTTGTTTTCATATCTTTAATCACAAAGGGCCTGGTGTACAGAAAGTGTGGACCATAAACTTTTAGATGATTAAGTGAATGGTATTGGAAAAAGGACTGAGTTTATTATCTTTCAGGTGCATCTGGCTACAGGTAAAGCAGGATATGGTGTGTAAAATAGCTTTTGTATCAATTCATTAAAGTAAATTCTATAAGACAACACTTTGTGGACTTTTATTCAAGTATCAATATGTTCATCAAAATAACATGCAATAGCGTTTTTAAGATAAAGAAACTCTTGAGAGGGCTTGGGAGAGTTTAACAATATTGTGGTGCCCTGGAGAAGCATTTTTAAGGGAGTAGCATTGTGCTATGGATCCAGAGATGCACCCCACTTCAAAGGAGATCCCCATTTCAAGGGAGGATTTGCTTCCCAGGCCCCTGCTATGCAGTTAGTGTCTCTTCAGCCTCAGAAAGTTGCTTTTCTAAAGGTCATGTGCTCCCTGGGCCAGTGACTGTGGGAAGCAGTGGCATAAAAGTTCTATCGTTCTGGCCCAATGTGGACATCTCTGGGCAGTGTGTGCTTCAAGGTTCCCCGTTGGGTTGATAGAGACTTTGTTGGGCCCACACTGTTGTTTGGTTCTTCCCTCTTCCCAGTCCTGCTTTCTTTTCTTTCCTTTCACAAAGATCTCAGAATTTGTACCCCAAATTCTGTTTTAGTGGCTGTTTCCAAAGTATACAACCTGAAGCACACACCGAAGACCTAAAGTATTTTTTTTCCTTAGTTGGTCAGGGGAGAATTAATTCAAGTTAATTAATGTAAACTGTAATGCTTACCCATTTGGGTCTCTGGTATCATATTCAAGGTGATGTTGCAAAGGGTCAGTTATAGATAAAAATTTGGCATGACATCATTGAGAAGCACAATCAGATAGAAATATGTATTGGAACAGCATTCTATGCAGGTTGTAGGATAAATCCATAATTCAGAGTCCAGGCTTGGGGACCAGACATAAATAACAGTGGAGGGACCTTGACATGTCACTTAAACTCTCCAGGTGAGTTAATTCCGTTACTAAAAGAAGAACCCGTAGGACTCAGCTCAAATAGTTATGTGAAGACAGACTTAGATAATCACCTAAGGCCTTATTTCAGTAACTTGCACAGTGAAAGGTGATTAAAGCTGCAGGTTCTACTATCATAGCGTCACCACCACCGGCTGGTCTGCCCCTCTAATCACAAAAAACTTTGATTGCTTTAGTCATTTGTCAACTGTAGTTGTTCACAGTCACATATATAGAAGAGTTCTATCATCCTCAAAATAATTTCCTTGGGTCTTTTGTAATCAATTTTTTCTCATTCCTAACCCCTGGCAATCACTGACCTGTTTCCTGTCACTGAAGTGAATCTAGAATTCATATAAATCTAGGATTCATATAAAAAACTACATCTGTATAGTCTTTTATGTCAGGCTTCTATCTTTAGTAAAATAATTTTGCGATTCATTCATGCCATCACATGTATCTGTAGTTTGTTTCATATTTGTGAAAGGCATTGCCTTGTATGGCTAGACTATAATTTGCCTATTTACTCACCAATTTCTTTAATTTTTGGTAATGATGAACAAAGCTTCCATGAATATATGCTTATAAGTTTCTGTGTAAATATGCATCCATTTACTTTGAAATAAACCTACATGTAGGAATCCTGAGCTGTATGTGTTGGAGACTGCTACGAAGCAGTTCTGAGCAGGATATAAAATTTACTAATTGGCATTTTATTTATCTGTGAGCCTGTCCTAGGCCTAGGCCCCTTGCCTGGCGATGGGAGCTGATTCATAGTAAGGAAATTCTATGAATCACTGGTCCTGATCGAGGCCTGTAGTGGCCAATGAGGTCAGTGATACCTCAAAAGCCAAGGTAAAGAAGGCTGCAGCTGAGGACATATTGACTCTATAATCAATTATGTTAATAGAGACTGCCCTGCAAGATTCTTACTCTGCAGGGCATCATAGTCCCATCACAAAAGCCATTTTGGAGATAACATAGTTCTCCATTCTTGGCATTCCTTCCTCCTTGGAGATGTCCTTGGAGTGACTCCCAAGTCCTGCTCAGTTCCGGCACCTCCCTCAGCACCTCCCTCAGTATCCCCTCTCTTTGTCTATTTGAAAATATATATGGGTGATCCAGAGAAACTCTTTGTCTTAGCCCTCATGATAGCTGCAGAGTCAAGAACTCTGCAGGGGCTTTGATCCTCCTGGAGCCCTAAAATCATACAACTTGTCTCATTTATTTAAGCCCTCACCGTACACTCGTTCGGAAGTTTGGGGATCTAGGCCGGGTCCCCGATATGTATGGTCAGTGATGTTCAACATTTAGGAAACATTCAACTGCTTTCCAAGGGGCTATACTATTTTGTATACTAATCAGCAGTTTATGAGCATTCCATTTACTCTTGATATTTACATATTTTTAAAAAATTTCATTTTGTTGGGCATGGTGATGTATACCTGTAATCTCAGTACTCTGAGACTGAGGTGGAAAGATAGTAAAGTGATTTAGTGAGAGCCTGTCTTGAAAGCATAAAAAGTGTAGTTCGGTGCAAAGGCCCTAGAGTTACTCACAAGTGTAGCAAAAAAAAACCAATAATATCAATCTTTCATGCTAAATAATGAGTACATAACAGTATTTAATTTTGGTTTTATTTTAATTTCCCTGACCACTAATGATTATGAGGATCTTTCAAATGGAC
Organism: Dasyprocta punctata; assembly: GCA_004363535.1. Lineage (NCBI taxonomy): Eukaryota > Metazoa > Chordata > Mammalia > Rodentia > Dasyproctidae > Dasyprocta > Dasyprocta punctata. The sequence goes on along the minus strand of RJWM01024840.1, from coordinate 9,321 downwards.
TTTTCACTTGCTGTTTGTATATTGTCTTTGATGCAGTGATTGTTGAAATCTTTTGCCCACATTTTTTGAATTGTTTGGCTTTTATTGAGTTATAAGAACTCTTTATATATTTTAGATACAAATTGAGTATTATATGTGTGTTTTGTAAGACTTTCCTTGCTTTTCATTTTCTGAGTGATTTCATTGAAGAACAATGATGATTTCCAATTCATTATTTTTCTTTTGTATTTTGTGCTTCCTTGTAGGTTTTCAAAAAGAGTTTTTTTAAAAGTCCATTTCATGAAGATTTTTTTCCAGTATTATCTCACAGATTTTAAAAATAGTTTTAACTTTTATACTGAGATAGGTGATCCATTTAAAGTATATTTTTTAAAAGACAGCTTTATATTAATTTCTTTTCCTGATAGTTATTTGATTGTCCCAGCACCATTTATTCAAAAGTCTGTATTTTCCCAATCGAATACCTACTGTGCTTCTGCCACCAATCAACTGATCACATATATATGAGGTCAGTGGTTCTCAACTGAGAGCCTTTTTGCACCCCAGGAAAATGGTGCTGCATTCTTTCTGAGTCATTTGTCTGCTTGTTCTATCAATTACTGGGGCAAAAATACTGAAACCCTCAACTGACTGTGGATGCTTATTTCTAATTTCAGTTCTATCAATTTTTGCTTCTTTAAAAATATTTGTTATTAGTTGCATATATATTTAGAATTGCATGTTTCTTGGAAAATTGAGCCCCAGCCGGGCATGGTGGCGCATGCCTTTAATCCCAGCACTCGGGAGGCTGAGGTAGGTGGAGGGTTGTGAGTTTGAGGCCGGCTTGGGCTACAATGAGAGTGCAAGGCTGGCCTGAGCTGCATAGTGCGACCCTGCTTCAAAAAATCAGGGCCAGGAGTTTGGCTCAGCAGCTTAAGTGCCTGTCTGGCAGATGCGAGGCTGTGAGTTCAATCCCCGGTGCCGCAAAAAAAAAAAAAAAAAAAAAAAAAAAAAAAAAAAAAAAAAAAAAAAAAAAAAAAAAAGAAAAAAGAAAAAAAAAAGAAAGAAAGAAAAGTTGAGCCCCTTTTTAATATGAGATGTCTTCTTTTATACATGGTATCATGTTCCTTTTTCTGAATTATTTTTTTTTAGTTTTTTGAGATAGGGTTAGGTAGTGAATTGTATACCCCAAATGGATATGTTGGAGCTCTAATCCCCCTGTACATCAAAATGTGATTACAGATAGGGTCTTTAACAAGGCAATTATGTTAAAAGGAAGTTATTAAAATAGAACTGTATTCAACAGGACTGGAGTCCTCATAAGAAGCCGAAGAAATACCAGATGCACGTGTGCATCCAGATGACAGACCAAGGGAGAACACAGTGGGAAGGTGGCCACCAGCAAGCAAAGGAGAAACTAAACCTGCCAACACCTGTTCTTAGACTTCCAGCTTCCAGAATTGTTAAAAAAATTAATTTCTATTGCTTAAGTCATTCCATGTATGGTATTTTGTTTTAGTCGCTTTGCTAAGCTAAAACAAGAATTAGATTATGACCCTTCTAATTTATAAACACAGTACTTTGTGCCATTCATGTAAACATTCTTAATTTCTTTGAACAGTATTTTATAGCTTTCACTATACAAGTCTATCACCTATCCTGTTTTTTTTCCTTTAATATATAATGGTTTATGATGCTATTTTAAAAATATTTCTAGTTCTTTTTGCTAGGATCACAAACACAATTGATTTTTGCACATTGAAATATCCTGTGATTTTGCTAAATTTATTTGTGGTTCTTAAATATTTTCTATATATTGTTTACAATATTTTACATAAACAATCATGTTTGTGAACAATCCTTCCTTTCTTCTTATATTATTTTTCTTTTTCATTTTGTTACTTTTTTCTTAGACCATATTTGCAATGCATAATGATCACATTCATCATAGGAATTTTGCACATCTACATAACATGTCTTAATTCTTTTTTTGACCCTATTGCCTCCTCTATCTCCAACCCTTATTCTCCTCCTATATACAAAAGCTCTATTTCCATTTTATTCTTCAACTCTTTTTTTTTTGGGGGGGGGGTATTACGTATCGAACTCAGGACCTTGAGCTTGCCAGGCAGGTGCCTGTGCCACTGAGCTATATCCTCAGCTTCAACTCTTTTATAAAATCCCTTTTGCTCTCCTTCCTTCCCCCTTCCCTTCATTTCTTGTTCCCTTCCCATTTGAAAAAGCTGTTCTTAATTCCTAATATCTATCTTTTATTTTGTTCCTTACTTTGGTTTCTCACACAATAGAAACAATGTAATGTTTAAATTTCTGATTTACTTCACTTAACATTATGGTCTCGACGTGCATCCATTTAGGCTAAAAATGCTTCATTAACCTTCTTTATGATAGAGCAGTGCTCCAGTATATATATGTGTGTATATATATATACATATATATATATATATATGTATATATATATATATATATATATATACTTTGTTTTATTTATCCATTTATTTATTGATGGATATATAGGCTATTTCCAAAATTTAGCTATTACAAGTTGTGATTCTATTGACACTGGTATGCATGTATCACTGTGGTATGTTGATTTTAACTCTTTTGGAAACATATAAGAAAGGAGAATAGCTGGGACAAATGGAACTGCTAGTTTTAGATTTTTTAGGAATCTCCATATTGATTTCTATAGTGGTTGTACCAGTTTACATTCTCACCAACAATAAAGAGGGATTCCTTTTTCCCAGAAGCCTTGCCAACATTTTGTTGTTTGTTGATTTTATTTGTTATTTATTTAGTTAGTTATCTGGTTTTTTTTTTTTTGAGACAGGGTCTTGTTATACAGTCTGGGTTGGCCTTGAACTCACTATGCAGCCCAGGCGGGCCTAGAACTCATGGTCATCCCCCTGCCTCAGCCTTCCAAGTGATGAGATTACAAGCACATGCCATCATGCCCTGCCTTCCTTGATTTCTTGTTGATAGCTATTCTTTCTGGAGTGAGAGGTAATCTGTATTGTTCTAATTTGCATTTCTCAAAGGGCCAGAGATGTTGAACATTTATGCATGTATTTATTATCTAGCTGTACTTCTTTATTTGAGAAGTGTCTATGCATTCAGATGTCTAATTTTGGATCAGGTCTTTAAATTTGGGGGGTCTAATTTTTTTGATTTATATATGTTAAATATTAGTCCTCTATTGAGGAGTAACTGGTAAAAAATTTCCCCATTTTGTAGGCTGTCTCTTCACTCTGTTGGTTGTTTCCTTTGCTGTGCAGAAGCCTTTTAATTTGATATGATACCATTTGTTGATTCTTTTTATCAAAAATCTGGGTTGAATGCTATCAAGTGTTTTCTTGGTATGTATTGAAATGATCATATAGTTTCTGCATTTGACCCATTAATATAATGAATTATATTAATTGCTTTCGACTACTGAAGTTGGTATAACACACACTTGTTCTTGACTTGTTATCCATTTGATATAATAGTGGATTCACTTTGATAAAATTTTAAGGGAGGTTGCATCTATATTCAAGAAAAGTATAGAACTATAGTTTTATTATTTTGTAATATTTTTGTTTCCTTTTGATAGCAGGGCAGTTCTGTCCTTATAGAGTGACCTAGAAGTTTTTCCTCTTTTTATACTTTCTGGAATCATTTCTATAGAACACATTTTAAGTTTTTCTTAAATATTTGACAGACTTTAACAGTGAAACATATTGGTCTGGAATTTTTCTTTTTCTTTTGGTCCATAATTTATTGCTATTGTATAATTTCTATTACCAATTTCTTGTTTGAGAATGATGCAGTGGAACAACATACTGTGCTTTGTTTAATTTCAATTATTTTGGATTTATTGAGACTTATTTTGACCTATTATGACCTAAGTAAGTGTTCTACATGTACTTGAAAATGTTTAATCTGCTCTAATTTGATGGTGTGTTCTAGAAATGCTAATTAAGTTAACTTATTGATAGCATCATTTGAATCTTTCATATCCTTTCTGATTCTTCTATCTAATTGTTCTATAAATTACTGAGAGAAGAATATTTAAATCTCCAAGTGTGACTATAGATGTTTATTTCTACTTTGCTTTATCAGTTTTACTTCTTTTAAAAATATGGAATATTTCTTAAGACAGTCATCCTTTAATGACTGTTTATTTCTATTTTCAGTTTTATCAGCCTCTTCTTTCTAAAAATGATCTTTTATCAGCCAGATATATATTTAGGTGGATATATGTATATATATTCTTAGTAAATTGACTCCTTTGTGATTTTGGAAAACCCTCTTGAGCAACAGAGAGAATCTGAGAGGCACACAACCAAGATTCCTCAAAGGGCTTCTGTTTGTCTCAGAGGGTCACTTACATATCACCTTAAATATTTCTGAGGTCTTAACAGAAGATTTTATGGTTAGAACTTTGGCTTCATCTTTATTCTGAAGCCATATTTCCCTTTAGTTCATTTTTTACTTTGAGAAAAAAATTCTGGCTGGAAAATTTTACATTATCTCCAGACTCTACTTGAAAACTTAGTATTTTTAATATTCTATCTGTACCATATGATAAACAGTTAAAAGAATGAAGTTTGACTCCTTAATATTCTGTTTAGAAAAAGTTTACACTAAATCATGATGTACACTGCCTATTACCCGCATTTACAAATAAGACAGTAGTGCTAAAATTTTAGCACTATATAATATGGTTCCCTTCTTACTTAGCTTTCAATACCATTTGTCTTGTTTTTTTAAACGATCACCATGCCATCTATGCTAAGAGCTTTCTATCACTGTGACAAAATACTTGAGAGAAACAATGTATGAAGAGAAAAGGTTCATTTCCACGTGGCTTATGGTTTCAGAGTTTTCAGTCCATGGCCAACTGATTCCATTACTTTTAAACTGGTGGCAAAACAGAAACATCATGGCAGAAGGATATGGCTGAGGAAAGATGTTTAGCTCATAGTGGTCAGGAAGCAAAGACAGAGATTAAGAGGGAAAGAACCAGAGAGAAATGGGCCAGGGATAAGACATAGTCCCCAAGGTGGCACCCCCTTGGGCCTTATATTCCAGTAGCCCATTCATTTATGAACTCACCAATGGATTAATCCACTGATAAAGTTAGTGCCTTCATGATGAAATAACTTCCTCAAAGCCCATCAGCTCATGTTTGAGGAACAATTTTAAAATAAATGATAGTAGCAACTTCAAGGCCACTCGACTTCTGCCTGCCACTTTATATTCAAATTAAAATCACATAATTTAGTGCTACTGTCTAAATGTTTGCAGCCCCCCACATTAATATATCAAAATTATGCCTCCTGAGATGATGATGATGGCATTAAGAGGTAAGGCCTTTAGGAGGTGATTAGCTCATGAGGGTGCAATCTTCATGACTGAGATAAATACCCTCGTAAAATACATCCAAATGAGCTAATTTATGTCTTCTACCATGTAAAGACACAGAAAGATGGCACTGTCTATGAGTAATAGGCCCACCAAAGTCTGGTGGTATCTTGATTTTGGACTTCCAAGCTTCTAATACTGAAAAATTAATTTCAGTACTTTATAAGACAACCAGTTGATGGTGTTTTGTTATAGTAATCTGAACAGATTAAGACAGAAATTCAGGGGCCTTATACTTCAATGAAATTTCCAGAGTCTGGTGGTATGGGGCCTGCCAAAATATTCTGTCTAAGGTGAAGGATAAATTCCTACACATAGCTTCCTCTGAAACCAAAAGAAGGACATAGTGGGCCTATTTGGATTTTGGAAACAACATAGTCTTAATTTGGGTGTGTCATTCAAGTCAGTTTATCAAGTCACCAAAAAAGCTTCAGATTTTGAGTGTGGGCCAAAACAAGAGAAGGCTGCACTACAGATCCAGGCTGTTGTACAAGCTGTTCTGCCACTTAGGCCATATGATCGGATTCAATGGTATCTGAAGTGTTAGTGACAGTTAAAGATGCTGCTTAGACTCTTTGGCAGGTCTCCATAGCTGAATAGAATTGCAAGCCTTTAGGATTTTGGAGCAAGGCTCTAATGTCATCTGCAGATAGTGAAACTCCTTTTGAGAGATAGCTCTTGGTCTGAGAATGAGCATTAAAAGAAATGGAAAACTTGACCATGAGCTATCAAGTTATCATCTAAGCTGCCTATCATGGACTAAGTGTTATCTGATCTGCTAATCCATAAAATAGGCATACACCAGAACATTCTTTAATTAGATGGAATTTGTATATATACACTTGGTTCCAAGCAGGCCCAGAAAGCACAAGTAAGTTGCATGAAGAAATGCCCCCAAATATCATAATTTCCATTCCTACAGCAATGTCTTCTCTCTCTCTGTTTCTTACTCTCTCTCCCCAAGGCCTTGGGGTGGGGTAGACCTTTCCAATAAGCTGAGAGAGGAAGAGAAGACATGAGTCTAGTTTACACATAGTGCGATGTTTTGAAACTGGATAGTTGTCTTTTCTTGGGCTATTTCTGAAGGATAGTGGTGAAGTGAAATCTTCTGGTGAGCAGAACTCTGGGCACTGGACCTGGTAATATATTTTGCTTAGAAAGAGATATTTCTAGGTGTATAGTTATGTACCTATTCATAGGTTATAGTCAGTGGTTTGGTTGGATTGTCAGTCAGTTGGAACAAGCATGTTCCAAATACTTGTGGCAAAGAAATTTGAAGAGGTATCTGGGTATGTCTCTACATAGGCAAAAAACATGAAGACATTTGTGTTCCATGTGAATATTCACCAAAGGGTGCTCTCAAAAGAGAAGAATTGTAAAAATCAAGAGGCTTGGGTGGCATGATCTGTGGATACCAGTCAGTCTTTTTCCCTAGCCATCCTTATCATCACTCGATGAACTCTGAGTAAAGTAGTAAAGGAAGTAAGAATGGAAGTCATGCATGGACTCAGCAACATGAATTTTCACTCACCAAGTTCAACCTGGCTACAGTCACTGTTGCTTGCCAAATTTGCCAGCAACAGAGCTGGACACTAAGCCCCTGACCAGGCACCATTCCTCGTGGTCAGCTACATGGGGGCAGGTTGATTGCACCAGACTCCTATTACAGAAGGGGTAGTGCTTTATCCTTCCTGGAATAGATATTCATCTTTGACATAGATTTGTCTTCCTTGAATTCTATGCTTCTGCCAAAACTACTATATGTACACTTATAGAATGTCTTATCCACTTTTGTCTCACCCCACCTGGCACTGATTATGAGCAAGGAACACACTTCATGTTTTTTGCCTATGTAGAGACCTACCCAGATACTTTTTCTCCAAATTTCTTTGCCAGGAAGTGTGACAATGGGATCATATTTAGAATTCACATGTTTTAGCATGTGCTTTACCATCATAAAGTAGTTGACTTGAAAGAATGGTGGATGGATTTTGAAAGACTCAGTTATAGCACCTGCTAGGTGGCAATACCTGGCAAGATTGGAGTAAGGTTCTCCAGAAAGTTGTATTTGTTCTGAATCAGCATATGTTTTATTTCTCTGATATCCAGGATACGTAGGTTCACAAATCAATTGGTAGAATTACCAATTCAATAGAGAATTTTTTGCTTTCTATTCTTGTGAACTTCTGCTTAGAGATCTTGACTCCAAAGCAAGGAATGCTTCCATCAGGAGACACAGTAATAATTCCACAGAACTGGAAATTAAGACTGCTACCTGACCCTTTAGATGTCCTCATACCTTTGAATCAACAGGCCAAGAAAGAAGTTATAATGTTGGCATGTGTGACTGATTAAGACTACCAAGGGGAAAGTTGGAGCACTTCTTCACAATGGAGAAAGGAAAGAATAGGTCTAGAATACAAGAACTCACTTAATATTACTGTTAATTGAGATCTAGAAGTCTTGCATAGAAAAGTGGGATTTTTAAATGTGATTGAGTCATGGGGGAGCTATACAGTGGGACTTTAGTTCACAAACTCAGTTCTCTGCACAATTCTAGTCACACACTGAACTGGACAAGAGCCAAATCAAATTTTCCCATCAGATCAACACTGAAATTAAACACTGAATTTTATTCAACTTGCTTTGTAACCAAAATAATGGAAAGAATCAAGTTTGTGAACCAAAGTACCACTGTACTTATCAGTGGGTTAATTCATCGTCTTAGTCACTTTCTTCATTGCTGAGACAGAATACCCAACACCCACCAATTAAAGTTTCAGTCTATCATCTGATATATCCAAAACAGGGCCATGTGGCACAGGGCATGGGAGGAAAATTGCTTGTGGCATGGCAGACTGAAAGCAGAGAGTGACAAGAGGAGCAGGGAAGGAAGAACGTTCTGGGTGCTACCAAAAGTGATACACTTCTTCTGACCAGGTCCTACCTTTAACAGTAAGCCAGCTATACTGCCCCTGTATTCTAATCACCTTTCAAAAGCACCACCATTGAGCACATGAGGCTTTTGTGCTGGGATGTATCCAGATATAAACTAAAATATCCATTGATGCATTCAAAGCCAAATGACCTGTTAGGAAATGGGGTCTAGTTGAAAGTGATAAAACACTGGAAATGTGCTTTTGGAGGGCATGTATCTCTTCCCAGTTCCTTCTTTCTCTCTACTTCCTGGCTGCCATGAGGTAAACAGTTTTTTTCTGTATGGTCTTCCACTATATCATTTCTGCTTTGGAGGCAGCCAACCATGCACTGAACCCACTGGAGTCTGTAAGCCTCTCCTTTTAATTGTGTGTCAGGTATTTTGTCTCAGTAATAGGAAAGTAACTAATATAATTACAATATCCTATGATTAAGATTAGTGGAAAAACTACACCAAAAAAATCCAGGTGAGATCACTAATGAAGGTTTAGGTCACACTACAAAGTAAAGAACCATTCTCAGTTTAGTTGCTTGCCAAAAAAAAAAAAAAAAAGGAATACCAAATGAATAGCTGAAGAAGGTAAACATAAACACCAGCTATAATCAGATGACTAAGTATAGAAATAAAGACTTTAACTATTATAAGTATTCCCTTATTTCATTATGACTGTTTGTATGTACATATACATGTATTCAGCAGATATCTTTGTTTACTTTTGTCCCCTATTCTCAATTATGCAAAATGGATGTAATGACTCAATATTAGTATTTACGTATTACTAATTTTACACTATAGAATTTAAATTATGGTATATCTGGAGAAAACACTCAAGGATTTTATTCCTTTTGGGAAAGAGATTAGTGTGTTTTTCATCCTATGAAAAATAGTTGTGTCAAGTTAGGTGGACTTACGGACTTTTATTGTCTTATTGGGGGTGCCAAATTGACAAAGGAAAGACTCTTGATTTTATTAAAGGATAC
>RJWM01024839.1:0-30139 GCA_004363535.1 Dasyprocta punctata | reverse complement strand
TCCTTTCCGCCCCTTGCTGGGTCTGGGGGCTCCCAAGGATCTGCCTATGGTGGGAACGTTCTTTTCTTTCAAGCTGGGGGTCCTATCCTCCCCCCAATAATGGGGGTGTTAATTCGTTGAACTCTTTACTTCCCACATAGCACAGAGCCAGCAGTTGAGGATGGGGACAGACACCTTCCCCTCTGCTCCTGCCTACCCCAGCATCAGAAAACTCCCTTGCACTTGGCTTTTAAGAGGTAAAGTCATTTCAAGGGTAGCAACCTCCATGGACGCAGGAGGAAATAAGTTAACATCTTGTATAAATGGGCCCGGCGAGCTAGGCTGCTTCTGGAAACTGATATTTGAGTTCTTGCTCTAGTGGTTCCTCACAATAACCCATTTGGCAGGTAAGAAAACAGCCTCCAGTTCTGGATGATCAAGGTCACCAGTCAGTGAGTGGCACAAACAGAGCAGTGTCTGACCCTAAACCCGCGCACGCTTCATCCCACATGTCAGAGGGGCAGGGCCAGGACCAGGATCCAGTCTCTGTGCTCTGGCCCTCAGCCCCTAGAAGGTAAGGCTGGACCCTGGACAGAGGACCTCTGAACCTCATCTGTTAAGACATCCCAACTTCAAAGATGGGAGCCCAGACTGGCTAAGCCACCCTTCTACCCTTCACTCACTGGGGACTAGTGCCCCTGCCCCAGTTTCTCCAAAGAGGTTGAACCGGGGAGCTGCTAAGGACCTTCCCACACTTCCCTCCAGGATGCCTCCATCTCTCAGCCAGGGAAGCCTGAGCCATGCACAGCAGCTGGTACCCCTGAGTGGGGGAAGAAGATCTCTTTGTGACTGTTGCCACAGGCTTGCTGGGCACAGCACAAAGGCCAGCTGCAGCCCAATCATGAGCAAATCCCTGTAACTCCAGGTCTGTTGCGGGGAGTGCTATCCAGCTCTCAGTCCCTTCTTCCAAGTCTACTGCCAAGCTGGCCTCTTCGGCATCTGCAGGATCCTCTGAACCTCCTGTTAAAGGAAGGCTTTCAAGGGGCTCAGCAGGGATTAGCTGTATCTCTTTCCCCTGACTTCTCTGCCAAAGTCATTTGGGCAGCTCAGAGGTAGGAGCAATGGGACCATCAGACTATGTCAAAGCTGGAAAATCAACAAACCGGAGCAGCTGAACTAGCAAGTGACAAGCCCAAGGAGCCAGCTGGGAGTTTCCAGATAAAATTTAAAGAAGACTATTTAGGTTCCCAAAGTCCTGACAATAGGGAGAGATGGCTGTAGGCCACAGAGGAGGGTAGGAAATGAGCTGCAGTTGTGGAAGGGGGAACCAGAGCTTGGTGGGCTGCATGAGCACCCAGGCTGCAGAACAAGTGGGCAGCGCTGGTAACAGAAACCTGTCTTCCAGCCTCAGCACACCTGGAAAGGAGCCTCGGCTTTTCCGACAGCCTTTGGCTCTCATCCTCATCTCCAACTACCCTTATTCTAATGTTCCTTGAGTCCCAGCTCCAAGGTTACCTCCTATCACACCCCCTGGACCCCTCTAAACTCTCACAACACTTCACACCACACTTGCATCACACCCGGGCACACCTGGCAACCTGTGGCTGTTTGTAGGACAGAGCCCACAGCCTGCTCAATGCTGTAAGGCAGATGAATGCACATTTTGCATTGCAAACTAGACCCTAAATTCCTCCAGGCTGCCTGGAGACCATGGTGGGCTGGGCACACAGTGGACTCATCATCATTGTTTCTTAATCAACTCTGGGACCACAGCTGGATTCCGGCCAGAACCCGTTTCCAGCCTGACCCACCCTGTGCCCATGTGCAAGACAGGGTCAGTCCTTGGGGGACCAAAGGTGAAGCAGGACACTGGCCCTCTAGACCTAGATATTCAATTCAGAAGTTGAGAAGATATTGATTAGCACAACTAAAATCACCAGCCCCTGTCATCTGGAACTAATCAGTTGTTAATGTGTTGGCATGTGGCCTTCTCAACTTCCTAAAGTTCCCCAGTGGCTTCCTAGATACCCGCCCGTAATGTGCCGGTCTCTGTGATGTCTATAGGTCCGTTACAGGGAGTGGCTGGATCTGTCACTTTGGCTACTTGCTCCTTGTCACTGGACATCCCACTTGTTCCCACTTTTCACTACCCCAGATGGTGAGAGGCTGGGAGTCCAGGTATTTCTGTCTTTCAGCCTCTGACTGCAGAATGTAAGGTGTATGGGGCAGTCGGGGGTGGGGTGAAGTGGCAGGCAAAGTCTCAATCCAGGGTGGTGACAAAAGACAAAGACTGTGTGGCCTGTGGCAGGGAAGAAGGCTCCCAACCAACACAAACACCACGCCCTGTCTGACCCTCCTCCTGACGCAGTCGCCTTGTACTCCTGCTACCGGTGGGAGCTCAGGGTGATCGATACCAGCAGAACCAGGGCAGGCAATGTTTACAGACCATTACTTCCCACGGTCAGCCCGACTTCATCTCACCGGTCATTAGTATTACTGACAGGTAGACTTGTTTCTTGCCAGTGGGACCAACTGAGAGACAAGAGGGTAAATATGATCACTCAGGCACACTGTTCTTCATCCCTGTGACCCTCATGGTCCAAAAGGTCCTCGAGAGGAGGAGGGGCCTGGGCCCCAGGAAGTGGCAAGGAGGGTGCAGTTCCAGGGGAGGACGGGGGCCTCCGTCACAGCAGCAGAACCTGGGTATCCAGGCCAGCCGGGAGCCAGGCTGGTCTCGCACCTCAGCCTCAAGGCAGTTCTCGCTGCCCAGAGACCCAAACCACTAAGATCAAGGATGGCGCGCTGAGCTGCGATTCCCACCCCTCTCAGAATGTCACAGCAGACAAGCAGGTAAACTGGTAACCTGGCAGCGACAGGGAATCGTACCTGGCTCTTCAGGGCTGTGTTCCTATTCCTTAGACCATACTCAGGGCTGGGAGGGAGTCAGGTGGGAGATAGTGACGAAGCCTCCCCCACCTCCATAGGCCCCAGACTGCACATCCTGACCAGGACAGGGCAGGAAACCAACAGAATTAGAGTAGTGCCCGCCTTCAGGGAGCACATGGCAGGCCCTTGACATTTCTGCAAGCTAAATGCCAGCCCCAGGGAAGGTGGGAGGGATGGACCGCAGCTAGAGAGACAAAGACCAGAACACAGGTCCCAGTGCTAGCCCTGCCGTTTAAAGCAACTGCAGGCAAGACCTGGGCCTCTCTAAACCTCAGTTTCTCTTGATGATGATGCTTCTTGGACATGGTCTGTGGCCTGGGCCACAAGGGATATCATGGAGACCATTATGAAGGTGCTTTCCGAGGAACATGGGGTTTCCAAGGTGTGGAGAATGAGGTAGACAGCCCTGCAGAAAGGATGGGAAACGCGAGTGTTTAAGAATCTGCCAATGAACCTTGTGACACTTTTTTTCTTCACTGAAAGGATGAGCTGCAGGGAAAGAAAAGCAGGAGAAAAGCCCTGGCTTCCTTTCCCTCTCCTGGCCCCAGGCTGGCTGGTACAGTTGGGTTAACGGGCACTGAGTGGGGGCACCTGCTGCAGCCTTTCCTTCCAGGCTCCTGTGCCTAGATTCAACACATAATCAAAGACCAATCATAATAAATCACTTCAGAAATGACACAGTCTTCCACTCAGGAGACAGCCCAGTCAGGAACTCAAATTGCTCGGCCCACGCCTTGCAGTTATGGTCCCCCTTCACGCCTCCTCCCTCCTCTGCAGCCCTGCTCTCCCTTTGAGGCTTGTGCCCTGCCAGGCTCTTGCTGGATGCCCTCAGAAAGAATGACAATTTTCCTGTCACCTCTCAAGTGCCTGCCATTCCCTTGCTGGTGGCTGGGAGTGTGGGTGTCTTAAGTAGAGGGTTAGAGTTGCCTAATCCACTCTCGGCTGCAGAGCGCCCCGGATGATGAGAAGGAACTGCTTCCCTTCAGGGTCCTCCCCAGTAGGACTGGGGTGCAGATGGCCCATCCCTAAATTCTTCTCCATGCTAGGAGATGAAGATTACTGATTCCAACTGTACAAGTCTTTCTGCTCACTGTCAGAGAAATAAGACCACCCTTACAACTAGAGAAATAAGAAAAGGATCCAGCATAAGCACTCATCCACCAGAGGGGGAAGAGTTAGGGCCCTGCCTGGACCCAGGCTCCTGAGACACAAAATGAGATTGAGGGGAGTGATCCAGACCTCAGTAATGCTAAGAAGCAGCCAGGGAGCCGCGGGGTAAGAAGTGGGAAGGGTCCAGCTAGTGGTATTCTGGCTGATGTTCCACAATCCGCTCCCTAGGCTGAAAGCCAAACTGATCTATGGTATTTGCCCATTTTCAGTTCTCAAGGTGCAAGTAACTCTCACTATGGGTCATTTTTGAGGTTCTCCCCCACACACTGCCTGGGCCAGGCGGTGTAGCCCATCCACACCAGAGGGCTGGCTTCCCAGTAAAAAGGGACAAAGCTCAGGACAACTCCTCTCAGCATACAATGGGATTCCTTGGCATAAACCTGTACTGAAGATGGGCCCATTGTTTTGCTCTATGTTCTTGGCTTTGGTTGTCTTTGGTTTGTTAAAGTTTCTTCTGGAAATGCCATGTGAGTGATCTACAGGAAAACCAGGAAAGGGGTTTTGTGGGCCTGGACGACAGAACACTGCCCAGAGAGGTCAGGGGCAGTTGAGGGAGGAAAGATGTGAGTCCACAGAGCTCAGCACCACCGCCCTCCAGCCAACTGCCAGTCCCATGGCCAGGCTGTCACTCCTCTTGCCCTGATGGTTCCCCTCACACACCCCAGAAGACACAGGGGTGGGAGTCCAGCTTCTCCAGGAGCTGGAATGAAGTTTGACAGTGCAGGTTTATAGCATTCCCTCCCCAGGCTCCCAAGTATAGAAGAGAAACTTATGTCTGGGTCAGAAGGGTACCTGTTGATCAACGCTTCTGGTCTAGCTCAGTGGCTCTGTCTTGATGGCACACTGGAATCATCTGGGGAGTTTTTAAAAAATCATTAATTCCAAATTCCACCACCAGAGATTCTGATTTAATTAGCGTAAGATGCAGCCTGGAAATGGGGGGATATCTAAATCTCACCAGATGATATGAATGCTGCGCTAGTTTGAGCGCCCTGGTTTTCTACATGAGGATTAATGACAGCATCTGGTAGCACACTTCCATCCTGGGACACTGCATGGGGGGGCTTCGCTGGCAGAAGGATGAGGCCGATCACCTCTGGGGCCTCCGGGAAGCTGCCTTATTGCCTCATTACCTTGCATGGCTCTCTCTACCCCAAGGGAGCTTCCTTCCAACCAGTTATGCACTTTTGCTCAAACTTTTCTGTGTCTTTCTATCCTCCTACACCTCTGTGGCAAAACTCTTCTCTCTTGGTGTCAAGTGCTGTCCTGAAGCTGGGCCTCTGAAGCAAGACTGCTTGGATTGGAATCCTGGTGCGACACGGGCCAAGTTCTTTAACCTTCCTGCACTTGCAGGGAGGATTAAACAAGAGCATCCTTGAAAAGAGCTGTGTTTGAAATGGATGGTCACTGACTGCAGCCAGTGTAACCTGCGATGCCAAGCGCCCTCTGAGAACCAGGAGTGTGCTTTCTCTTTGGGCCTCAGTTCAGTGCCTGGCACTGAATATCACACTCAGCCTGAAACTGTGTCTATGCCTCGACAAGCCTCTTATGCCTTCAATCAAACTTGCAAGACGGGGCTCAAAGACCCAGAGATTAGGCTGCTCTCCAATGCTCAGACAGAGCCAGAGGTGGGAGGTGTTGGGACGAGTGGGTAAACAGTGTTGAAGTGCTTTGTTGTGTATTAGACAAGTGTCAAAGAACTTCCTGCTTTTTGCTTGCATGCTACCAGCAGAGAACTGAAGGTTCTGGCTCATCAAGGCTTCACTACACAGTGGCTGGCACAGACAGTGCCACTTGGGCAGAGACGAGGTATGTGAAATGTCTCTTGCCCTGACACCAAAATTGCTAGTTCCTTGTGGGCTGACATACCTGGGGCACCTGGGTACCTAAGCCCATGGTCTCTGTTTCCTGTACTTCCTCAGCAGGTGTCTGGAAGATCAGGGGGTGCACAGTTGAGGAAGGTGATTTGTAACCAGGAGGCCTTGAATCTGGGGGCTGCATCTTATTTGTACTAACTGCTGTTAAAGCCTGTTTGTTTACTTGCAGACTTCTCTCTCAAGAGTGTTTGCCTAGCTCACAGGCACTGCTTGAGGTGTTTGGGTAATGATTGCTTCCCTAGCTCTTTGCTAGCAGGAGGCAAGACAGATGCCTGCACCGACTGCGTGGTGCCTGTGGATGCACCTAGTAGCTCTGCGGGTGCTGGGCAAGTGCGGTGCAGAGGGCAGGAGTCTACTGCGCACGCAGGTGGCCGCCACCTTAGAGGGTAAATCATCCTCCCCGGATCCTGTGAGGCTCAGCAGGCAAGGGCCAGGGCAAGGCTTGGAGTCTGGCAAGCTGCTGTGCTCAGGGGGAAATCCCAACCCCACTGTCAGGGAGGAGATGACTCCATTTCTCCCCAAGATGGGCTTGGTGCCCCAGGGGTAGGTTTTGTCTGCTGGGACGTGCCTACCCAGAGGATCCCTGCCTTATAAGTCCTTGGCAAGGGGAAGCTGCACATGATGATTACTCCCTCTTCTCGGATACTAAGTAGCCATTTCATATCCCATGGATGAGATAGCTATTCCAGCACCTCTCTCTCAGATTTTGCAGCTGGGTGCCATTCTGTACAGCAAGATCACTGTGTAACCTGGGGCAACTCACTGAGGTCTTGCTCGGGCCTCACAGTCCCTGATTATATGCTACGAGCTTTTGCCTGACCTTCCTTTTGCATCTCCCTAGAGCTGCTGCCACCACTGTACCGAGTTCTCAGTCCACTAGTATGCTTCCAAACTGTGCAGATTCATTTACTCTCTTATGCTCCCCATCTTCTAGAGAAGGAAATGGAGGCACTGAGAGTAAACAACTTGCTGGAGAGATGAACCCCCCTTTCCTTGAACCTTTGCAACGAGGGTGGATGATCAGTGCCGCAGGGATGTGGCTTTCTGCCTCAGTGTCCCAGGGTCCCACCCAGCAGCCCCGCAGAACATCTTGGGCTCCACAGCTGCCCTGTGGCCTCCTGTTCCCCACCCTCTTGACTACGGGAGGAAAGAACTCTGGAGGAAAGGTACCATCAGTGGTGTTCTGAGAGTGACTGTGGGTGGCCCAGCCCACAGCCGCTGCCACAGCTTTTGATGCTTTTTTAGTACGTAAGTCCCCATGAATCTCTTTTCCTTAAAATGCCATGGTTTCTGTTTCCTGTACTCCCTCAGCAGGTGTCTGGAGGATCAGGGGATGCGCAGGTGAGGAAGGTGATTCATAACCAGGTGGCCTCAAGCAGGGGAAGGTTACTCACAATTATCTACACGGCCAGGACTTAACGGGGCACCCCTTTAAATAGACACTCAGGGAGGAAGTGACAATCCCTTAGAAGTTCATGGAGGGGCTTTATGACTTGCTGAGTGTGCATCAATGCCGTCTGGACAGGGTTGTGAGGATACAGGTAAGGACCACTCTTTCTGTTTTTCAGAGGAGGCAGCTGTTGCAGTAAGTAGTAAACCTGTATCTTGAGGCCTTCATCCACGATCCTTTCCACTATCCTTAAAGTGGGAGGCGGAAGTCACTCGTCAGTTGTCTCTTTGCCAGAAATGATTCAGTCCCTCTGTGAGCCAAATGGGACCTATGAGTAGAGTCTGAATGATGGAGAAGTGTGCTTCAAGGGCTGCATGTGTGTGAGGGAGAAAGGGCAGCTGCCTGGTTCTGCTGGGCCCGGCCACTCAGAATCCTCCAGAAGGACAAAGGTGGTAATCATTCCCCAGTCAGCTGACCCCTTCCCCATACCCTGCGACCCACTGGTCAGCCTCAACCCAACCTCTGAGCAACACCTCTGCTTCCTGTGTCCTGGGCCCAGGGTAAAAGCAAGAAGTGACCCAGCAGGCTGAAGGCGGGTAGTGAGGGAAAGGCTGAGTAAGCAGGAAGGACTGGGGTGAGTGGAGTGGCAGGAGAACTGGCAGACTGTGGGAGGTCACCCCAGGGAAGCCCAACCCCAGCAGCAGACGGTGGGTACAGGGGAGGAGAGTAAGACAGCAACCAGCCTTCCCACCGTGGCCAGGGCTACGGAACTGTGTCCACGCAACCTGTCTCCTTGGTGGGGCAGACAGGGTTGGAAGTCTAGCAAGCATGTGGCTCCCTTCATCTACGTCTCTCCCTAGCCATAGAAATTCTAATTCAGGCAGTGTGAGAAAGGACCCAGGAGTCTACCCAGGAGTCTCCAAGAGGCTCTCCAGTGGCAGTGAGATGTCCATTCTGAGCATCAGGCTCTGAGAAATTCTGTGCTTGGAAGGATGAACAGAGTCAACTTCCCTGAGGTGACACCTGCTGCTCTAAGAAGAGGCCCTGGACCAGGCCTTCGAAGACACTGCTGCCCACACTGGTCCCCTGGGGATCTCGCTCAAGTGCAGATTCTGACCCAGGAGGCAGAATTGGACACTCTGAATTTCTACCAAGCTCCCAAGGGATGCTCACACTGCTGGTCTACAGACGATACCCAGAAGCAGGAGCCCAAGCTGGGGTTCTTAAACTTCGGCATGCATTTGAGTTTCCTGGAGGGCAGGCAGTTTATAAAAATGGGCTGCTGTACCCACCTGACTTTCAGATTGAGCAGGGCCAGGGTAGGGCCTGACAAGGTGCTTTCCTGACCGGTTCTCAGCTGCTGCAGCAACTCATGGCCCTGAGACCCCACCTGGAGAAATCCTGCCTGGGTTAGTACAAGGGCAGAATGAAATAAATGCAGCCCAAAGCATTCCTATGTAACAGACATTTTTATTTTAACTACTGTTGCTCTGTTTATTAAATTCTTACCAAAGACTTATTTTCCTATGAGCTTTTGCCGCCCCCTTCCCCTGACCCCCCCCCCCACAAAAGTGTGGCTGCATAGGAAAAAGAAAACCAGGAAACTGAAGAGTATGGAAAGTTAAGTTTTAGCTTAACTGAAAGAGCCTCCTGCTTAGCAACATGAGGTGTCCCAGATTCATGATTTTCCCTTCACCCCCACATGTTCCAGCACTGAATTACTAGGCAGCATCAAGTACCTAGAAGCAAGCAGGGAGAACTTAATGACAGTCTTGCACCCCCCTGCAGTCACATGTGTTGGCTAGAGGGACACAAGAGCTGGCTTCATCATCCTTGTAAGACAGGTGACCCACCGTAGTCACATCATTGCATATGGGCACATTAAATGCCTCGCCTCCTCAGGGACCCTTGCTGGATCTTTCTGGGAGCCCCATCCCCAGGACACACAAACTGCCACCCTCTGGCCAGAAGTCCTGTCTCTGGCAGCCGATGGCACCTTCTCCCTGCAGCTCTGACCATGTCCTACCTAGTGGTCTAACATTTCTTCACGCTAATGCCTGCAAGCAACTCGAAGTCAGAACCTACTACTCATTCATCTTTGTAGCCCCTGCTTCTCTAGAGACTGTATTCTTCCAAGAAGTCTTGCTCATAAATACTTAAAAGCTTCCACATACAGGCAGTCTTCTGTACTGTGAGTTGTACATCCATGGAGTCAATGAACTGCGGATTTAGAATATTCAGGCAAAAAAACCACATCTGTACTAAGCTGGGATTTTTCTCCTTGTCATCATTCCTTACACAAAGGGGTACAATAGCTATGTACCTAATATTTATGTTGTGTAAGATATCGTAAACAATCCAAAGGTGACTTAAAGGGTATGAGAGGATGTGGGTAGCTTATAAGGAAATAATTTCTATTTTATGTAAGGGGCTTTCACCTTGTGGTTTTGTGCTATAAAAATCCCTAGAAAAGGCAAGGTCACTCAGGACCCCTTCTGTCTCTCTCAATAAATATATTCTGCTCTTATGTGAGGGACTTGAGCATCTATGGATCTGGTAACCTCAAGGGTCCTGGTACCATCTCCTGTGACTATGGAGGGACAACCTACCACCTCCTGGTTTGGAAAACACAGGCCGTCCCATATCCCTGAAACTTGCAAACGACCACTGTCTGAACTCTATGCTACAAACCCTTGCTTCTCTCTCAGGAATGTCTAGTGCAAACAACTGTGTCCCCACAGGCCAGTTCCCAGGGACCCACGCAGTGCCCCATCTGGGTAGGTGGGGCATCTGCTGCTGTGCATGTCTGTCACAGGCCCAGCAGTAGGAAGCGAGAGACCCCCTATCCTGATTCCTGTTTATCTGAATCAGGCTCAGGCCATATCTGAGGAGAATGGTAAGACACCAGGTGGGACTTTTGGATGGAGAACGCAGGCCATGCAGGGTGGGTGGGGTGGAGATGAAGGGTCTGGTATGACTGGGAACAAGAGCTGGGGAGGCCAGGAGGTGAGGCTGGCTGAGACAGACCCCTCTATCTCTGCAGAACAGCCTACAGGAGAACCTTTGCAATGTTTTTCATCATGACCCACAGAAAGAAACTGAATTTTTCATCACGCTCCATATATATACCTGTGTGTGCACACAGTCAAACTGAAATGAAAGTCCACAAAACAGCAATTACTATGCTACATGTGATGTACCTTGGCATTTTCTATCTCATTAAAAATTGCTGGTCTCAACCCACTAACTTGACATTACAATTCACTGGTAGACCATAACCTGCAACTTGAATTAATCCACCTTACTGCATCTTGGTTATACTAGTGGAGCTTTGAGGTTTTGATATTCTTGTTCTGTATGGAGTGCACAATCAACAGAGCAGCTGCTGTATGCCAGACATAACGCTCGGTGCCCATGGGGATGGGGCGGGGGCTCAGAGAGCAGAGGCTGTGACCACTGTCCAGGACAGAGAAGAGTCAAATGCACCGGCCAGCAGGCTGGTGGAACAAAGTGGCAGATATGTGACTTGAGGGCACTCAGTCACTAGTGAGCACCAAGTATAGGCACCACTACCTTCTAGCATTGGCCTCATACAGCAGAGAGAAGTGTCGCGTCCTTCTAAGTCCTGCTGAGGTCCTGGTCCTTCTCTCCTCCTCTCCCCGGAGAATGGCCCAGAGGATGGTAGGCACTCAGCTGGTAGCACGATTGGGAACAAGGGAGGGACTCAGCTGATTCTGGTGACTCCTGGATGCTGCAGGCTTTTGGGCCTTGCTGTGGTCGTGCTGGAGACACCACTTGGGGATAATCTCATAAAAATTCTGTTTACTTTCCAACGTGCTCTGATGGTTCAGAACAAGATAAGCCATTCTAAAGGCACCCCAAGCTCCAACTCCAACTAGCCTGATGA
Organism: Dasyprocta punctata; assembly: GCA_004363535.1. Classification (NCBI taxonomy): domain Eukaryota; kingdom Metazoa; phylum Chordata; class Mammalia; order Rodentia; family Dasyproctidae; genus Dasyprocta; species Dasyprocta punctata. The sequence continues at coordinate 18,870 of RJWM01024839.1, read as the reverse complement.
GATCGTGCAGGAGATGAGGTGCAGCAGGGGAACAGTGCCAGGTTATTTCCACAGTGGAGTACGGTGGCCCCTGCCACCTCTGTGATGCCAGCCCCTCCCTCCAGCTGACCCTCTGCTGCCCCCTCCCTCCATCCAGGCCTAGAAGGACGTGGCATGGCCCTCCCACTGACTGGGAGTGGAGTAGCTACTCAGTTTCCAGAATGGAGGAGGGAGAGAGCAGTGTGGAGTGAGGTAATAATGACCCTGGCCCGCACAAGGTACACGGTTTCCCCTCCGACAATCAAAACCTCTCCAGAGCCCTGGCCTTTCATCAATCGCATAATGACTGAACAGGACTTAGGAAAATAAGAGCAAAGTGGAAAAGGATTAGAAGTAACACCAGTGACGTTAAAGAAGCATTAAAGTTAGAGGAAATGACAGAGAGAGAGATTAAGAGAGAGAGAGAGAACATGAGCCAGAAAGAGTGAGAGCTGGCAAGTGCCCATTCTCTCCGGGGAGATTAGACTGCTAGCTGGAGAAGATGCTCAGTTCGTCGAGGACCTGATGAGACACAGAGGAAGGTAAGGGCTGTAACCTCAGCAGAGCCCGGGTCCCAGGTCTCCAGGGTCTATAGACGGCATAGATAGGACAATCTGGTTCCTAAGTGGGAGCCATCTACCCTGGGTACAGCCCAGGCAGGCAGAAGGACAATTTGTGAAAGCCACTAGCCCAGGTCTGTGCTGTGATAAAGCTGAGGTCATCACTGCCAGTAGAAGCCATTGTCCAAGTCAGCCCCAGGCATATGGCAGGGCCACACAGTGGCCACCTTCCCAGGCCCAGTGTGCTCTGCTCGGGTGTCAGGATGAGCAAGCCCAGGCTTCCCCTAGCCTGTGCAAGCCAGAACCTCACGCCCTGCAGAGCCCTGTGCAGCAGCTGCAGGCCAGACCAGCCGAGCCACTCACCTGCGATCTCATTCTCCTCCAGGTTGATAGTCTCCAGCATCGGCAGGGTGGTGAGCTGCTCTGGGAAGTCTCGGAATTGGTTCCGGGACAGGTCAATGGCCTTGAGGTGCTGCAGGCTGCTGACTTCATTGGGGAGACGATGTAGGAAGTTCCCTTCTAGGCGGAGCTCTACCACGCAGGAGAAGAGAGAGGAGGGTGAGCAGGAGGCCCTGCCCAGAGACCACCATGGTTACTGTTAGTGGCTGGGCCAGGGGTGCCAAGGAGGAAGTCCCAGGCCCCAACAGAAGCCTCCAAGCAGCCAAGTCCCTATTAGCCGACCCTACAAGAAGGGCAATGTTCTCACCACTGCCCAGTCAAGGCCTGCCACCCATCATCCCTACAGAGGTCACTACTTTTGGGTTTAGAATACAAGGCTCCAACAGAGGCCTGGGCCTAGACAAAGAGTTGGCAGGTGCTGGCTCCCCTCAGACCAGAACGGACAGCGCACCTAAGGAACATGACTCCCCCTGGCCTTACTGGCTCCAGAGACTTTGAGGTCAGCCAAATTCTTTCTGGATTATCGTCTCTTTCCCTGCACAGCCACCACCTACCAGACTTGAGTGTGTTCCTGCCCCAGGGTGACTGCTCCCAAAACCAGCAGTGACCTCTGTGGGGACCTAGGTGACAATGGCTGGCACAGTGGCATTGCTTCTGTTCACAGGGACTCTGTTCAAGGAGGAGTCGGGGGACAATGCAGAGCTACGATGGGGAATCAGTAGTCCCTGCTGCCTGCCAACTCCAACCCTGTCATCTGTGACTGTTCATTCAGAAAGTTACTAAACCCTGTTAGAGCTTGATTTCCTCACCTAAGAAAGGAGACAACAGTAATCCCTGCCTCCCAAGGTTCTGAGGGTTAAATCTTTAACAAAGATAAAGCAGAAAGAGAGAAAGACAACAGTTGGGCCTCTGCTCCCAGGCTGGTTCCCTGTCTACATGTCACTTTACAGCCAGCCCCTTCTCTGTGACATGGATGTCCCATCCTGCCTGGCCCAAAGGAAAACGAGGCCCAGAAATGCCCAGTGACCTAAAGAATGTCATGAGTCTCTCCAGGGCCAACGCATGCACACAGGCCTCCATGCTGAGAAGGCGCCACCCTGGGGATGGAATGTTCCATGTGCCATTGGGAAGCCATAATCATTTTACTCCTGAATCTATGTCTTGTAGACAGTGCTGAGGTCACAGACTCTGTGCTCACATATGGGGCTGCCTCCCCGACTCCCTGGGATGGGTTGTTGCCAGCCTATTCTTCCATTCTCTGAGGCCCTGGGAGTTGCTTAGCTTCCCCTTCCCCATGTCTACTCTGTGATTCTTGTAGTCTGCCACCCACAGTGGGGAGGGTCTGAGTCAGGCATGTGTGCCCCATGCTGTCTTGGGGCACAGCATGGTGGCAGTTGCATCTCACTCACTCCTAGCCCAGGGCCCTGGGCTGGCAGCACCATGGTGTGTCTGGTTGGCAGCTAACTAGAGGCTGAGTCTTGGCAGGAATGAGCCTTGTGCCCACCCGACCCAGGTATTGAGTAGGTCTCAGTGTCTAGGTTAAAGATGTCTATGGGCTGTGGGTTGGGGTGGTACTTCTGAGGAAGGAAAGACATCTAGCCCAGCACACCTCCTAAAGAACCCCCAGCCAGGGCAAAGCATAGCCACCAGCACCTGGAAAGAGCAGAAACTCAGTCACTATCAGCCGTGAGTATGTGTGCCACATGAACTCCACTGAGGGCAGCACCTGGGCACCTGGGAGTCTGCACGGCTGCTCTTCCTCTTTCCCAGCCTCCTGAGCCTGGCTTGAGCCTGTCCTTCCAGCCCACTCACACACCTCTGAAAATGAGCCACAAAATATGAGCTGTGTCATTTCACAATCCACGTGCCAGTTAAGCGATCTGAGAATTGCCTTTAATAAAACTAGCTCTGTACAACATAAAGATGAATGGTAAAATCCACACTATGCTTTTTTTTCTTTACTTTGAATGACATCAAATAGCAAATGAAAAGCACCGTAACAAACTGAGAAAGAGACAGCAGAAGAAAGGAGAAAGCTTTCTATGTACTTGTAAGGCTTTTTCCCCAAACAAAAGCCCTGAATTCTCATTTTGGCTGCGCCCCAATCATGCAGCCAGCTCTGCCCCACACTATGCTCCACACAGCTCCATGAGGCACAGCTCTAGGATGCAGTCCTGGGTTGACGAGCCCCCCTCAGGGTTCCCCACAGCAAAAGTAAGACCCCTGCCCCCATAGGGCCTCTCTCTGCACACAGGTCACTGCAGGTGCCCTGTCCTCATGTGCTGGGCTCTGGGCAGACAGAAGCTACATCCGATTTGTCCCAATATCCAGCCTCCTGCAGGGTACTTTATTGTCACTCAGCAAATGCAGGATGATTCATAACTTTTCTCCCCTCAGGAGGCAAACAGATAATGCAGGGGGCCTGGGTTACCACCCACCATTCCATCTCTGGGGACATCTTGAACTCAAGGGTCCACTAGTTGATCTGCTGCCTGCTCCATGCAAACCCAGGAACCCTTCAGTAGCCAGGTTCTTTGAGATCTACACCTTCATCGTCAAGCACCCCTATCTGGATCATGGTTGTAAGGATCACAGTGTAGGAGGTGACACTAGACCACAACATCTAGCCTCGTGTGTCCCAAATGCGCCTTTGTAAAACAGCATTCCCTCAAACACCCTAAGTACGGTGCACCTTGTGGCCTTTGCACCTGTAGTTTCCCCTTTCTAAAATGTTCTTTACCCACATAGGTGCGAGGCTCACTGCCTCTTTTCACTTGTGTCTTTACTCATCTGTCTTCCAGTCTAAAACAGGACCCCCTTCTTTTGGTTTCTGTCCCTTTCCCTTATAGTGCTCACCTCTGTAGCACCCACAGTCTCTCCTAAGATGCTGACTGGTTTGCATTCTCTCTGCTTCCCCCATGAGAAAGGCAGGTGCCTGCGTCTGGAGCTCACAACGCTGCCAGGACACAGTGAGCACTCAATAAATATCAGATGAGTACATGGCTGAATAAATGAAGGACATTCTGTATCACTCTCACAATTTCTACTCCACACGCACCACTGTTCTTTCTTAAATTGATTTGTACTTTGTTTATATAAAAAGAAAAAACTGTGATTACTCTCTGTGAAAACACTCTTCAATTCTCACTGGACGCCACTGCAAGATGAAGACTCTGAGCCCTAGGCAGATGATGTAGTGGACAGCACATTTCAGGCAGGGGGTGGCTGCCTGGAGGACTCGTCAGCAGCCGCTTCCCTGAGACAGACACGTGTGCTCGATGAGGACGTGCTCCAGTTACCCTGCTCCACGAACTCTCAAATTCCTCATTCTCTGGGATCACACTGCCATGCTGTGCGGTCTGGCTGCCCACGGCACTTCCCCAGCCCCAGCACACAGCCCAACTGCAGCAAAGTGCATAACAGATCACTCTGAGCGACCTGGCGTCACCAGGCTGCAGGGTGATCACGAGGCAGGTTCAGAGGACAGGGACCTTCAGTGTTGCAGACGAGGAGGTGGCTGATGTCCCCCCCTCCGGCTTTGTTTTTCTTTCCCTGTTTGGAAACATCAGCGGGCCTGCACCCTCGATGGGAAGGCTTTGGAACCGTCGCCCAGACCCGCTGTTCCCACTCGGGGACTGCTGCGCCGCTGGCAGATCTCATCTACTGGGTTTTGTGGATGTGTAGAGCACAAGACCAAAGCCTGCAAGTGAGGGCCTGGCTCCACTCCAGGCAGAGCCAAGCCCTGCTGCGCCCTTCCTCTGGTGGTGGCAGGCTGTGTGCACTGTGGGTCACAAACACAGGCTCAGGAGCCAGATGTCTGGGCTTCACACTCAGACTCTGCCACTTTCTGTGATCTCAGGCAAGTTTTTTTAACTTTACCTTAGTTTCTCCACCTATAAAAGGGGGGCAGTACTAAACACTCTGTAGAGGGTTGTTGTGATGTTTTAATGAACTACAGGCAGCAAGTGAAAAAAGCTTTAAATAATACCAGTCACACAGTGAGTATCAGGTATGCATGTGGAATAGAAAGACAGGTGGGCAGACAGGTAGATGCGGGATATGCCACAGGACAGCTGAGTGAACCCAGTAATCTGCTTACTCCTAAGTCACCTGCTAGACCTGTATTTCTCACTGCCCAAGCTTAGGCTCCTAAGAGAGGAAAATGCTGTTTGTGTGAAGCATAATGAACACGAGCCTGTCCTCTACTGCTTCAGAAGCCCTGAGGGGGCCAAAGGCATTTGGAAGCACGGTGGCCTGCAGGGTCATGGAACCTGCTGTCTGGCTCTCACGGGAGGTGATGGGGCCAGGTCCCTCTGCTCCACAAGGCAGCCAGGGTAACTGCACCAGCGGGGAGGAGAATCCTCTCCTGATTTTGTTACCTCCAATTTTCTGACATGTTCAAAATTCTTATTTCAAAGAAAAAAAGGATGCCCTTTATCAAACCAATTCAGGCCGGAGCCTAACTACAGTCCCACAGTGGCTGAGAAATATAAGAAGCATCAATCCCAAAGACAGATGCTGAGTCTTTTGGGAGCCCCCATGAGGCCTGACCTTCATCTATGTATGTACGTAGGTATGCATGCACCTGGCTGTCTGTATCCCTCCCTCTCCCAGGGGTTCAGCTTCTCTGGAGAACCCTGGGGGTGCTCTGGAGGCCCAGAGACCTCACCCAGTGGCCAACCAGGAGCACTTCAAGGCAGCATCTCTCATGGGTGGAGCCTCACTTCCATCAAAGGCCCTACTGCTCGGGGCAGGAACTTCCTGCCATCAGTCAGCACAGAGGTGGTAGAGGCAGGGCCAACACACTAGGGCAAGTTAGAGCTAAGAAGCCCTACCTAGTGCTCCCTTGAAGATGAAAAATGATGCAACAACCAGTCAAGGAAGCCCTGGGGCTCCTTCACCTACTCAGAGAAGCATGGTCAGGGTCAGATTCAGAACCGACCCAAAGACAAGGACATTTTCAGGTGCCCAGGTTGACTAGACGGGATTTCTTGCCCTGCCTGGCAGGTTGGCAGGTATGTGCTCGTCATGTCCAGGTTCAGAGAGGATCATGCTGAGGGCAGGAAGTAGGTGTGTGTGTGACCCTCTGCCAGGTTCCAAAGTCCCATGGAGGCCAGGCCCAGGGACTTGCACTGTTTCTGGTTACTAAGTGACTAGTTCACATCTAGAATACAGTGCCTCTTGGTTCCCCACGCCTTGGGGCAAGCTCACTAGCGCCCCCACAAGACAGGACGCAGGGTCTAGGCGGGTGGAACATTGGTGTCCACCGGTTTCCCCAGGGCAAGTGCAGACCCTCGCTCTCACCTTCCCACTCCAACCAGGCCACTGCTCCTTCCACTTGCGGGGACCAAGGGCTACTGGTCAGGAAGTTCTATCCATAGAGGGCAAAACAGCTCCCCAAAAGGGAAGGACAGAGGCCAAAGGAACAATAGTTAGGAGAGTAAGGGCCAGTTGGCCATATGTAGGTACGAGAACTCCAGACAGCTGGGTAGGCCAAGCTGCTGCGGTCCAGCAAAGAGATAGTGGTGCCCTGGGAGGACCCTGGGTGTGGTCCAGGAAAGATGCTCATGGTCCATCCTGGACCCTCTGTATTTAGCACAGGGCCTCACACAGACAAGGTTCTCAGACAGACACGACATGGTTCCCACACAGAAAGACACACATGGTTCGCACACAGACGTGGTTCTCATTGGTGAATCAGAGAGCAAGTGAATGGAGGGGCAAACAGTCACAGGTTAACTTGACCATGAATTCCCCAAATTCTCCTTGCTGCTCCAGGGACAGCCCAGGTTTAACCCTGCAGCAGCAGGTATGAGTAGACATCTGTCCAGTTGAAGGAGGAGGCCAATACTGTGCTACTTGCCCACTCTCCAGGAACAGGAGGAGCCCGGGAGAGACAGCCAAGTCTTTGACTCAGTTACAGCTGCCCACTCCCAGCTCTGGGTCACTGGTAGGGAGTAACACAGGATACCTGGTTAATTCTGAATTTCAGATAAACAATAAATAATCTTTAGTACAAAGACATCCCAAATATGGCATGTAACACTTTTATATTAAAAGGCTATTCACTGCTTATCTGAAATCCAAACTTAAGTGGATGTCCTATACTTTTATTTGCCAGATCTAGGGACCCCTTCTCTGGCCAATCTAGGGTCTTCCAAAACCAGTATCCTCACCCCTAAAGCCAAGTTACCGTTACCAAGTGCCATTTAGAGCCTGTCGTATGCTAACAGCTTTCCCTTCATGTCTCCATTAACACTCATGACCCCCATTTTGCAGATAAGGTGACTGAAGCTTAGGTGGTTTGATGCTTAAGGTCAAATCCTGTCGCTGGTAAGTGGCAGAGCCGGGGTATGAATCCAGGTCCACTGTCCCAGAGGTTACGCAAGAATGCTGACAACTTTGCTTTTTTTTTTTTTTTCCTATCTAGTCCAACCTGGGGCCCCACAGGTTTTCTCCACAAGTCAAGTAGTCTTCACAGGGTGCCCAGTCCAGCTGACCAAAGCAGCCCAGGACTCCCCTGCTACCCTCGCCCATAGCAACATGCTCTCTACCAGCCAACGCCCTGGCAGGCCCTGCAACAGCCCCAGCAGCTCCTTCCTCTCCCAGCCAGGGCCCTGACAGTGAGGGCACACATCATCCCCTGTGGAGAGCAGAGGCTTTTAGAGGCTCCCTCAGCGTCTGGATGAAGACACAGCTTGCAGTAGGGCCTTCAAGGCCCCACATCTCTCCCATCTTCCTGGGGAATCACAATGCCTCTCCTGTCCAGGATGCCTGTGTCTTTTCTATAGGGCCTACCCCAACCCAGTCACCCAGACGCTTCCAGAATGTTTCCAGACAGCTCCCTGGGACCATCTCCCTACACACTCCATATCTGTCTGATCGCTAATGCTTAGTCTTATATCATTTCTTCATTCATTTCCTAAAAAAACCATTTATCTCATGAAAGGTGCTTCAGAAACTCCCTTTTATTTAGCCAACAAACACTCATCTGTTAACCCCCTTTTAAGCCATTTCCTCTGTAAGCTTTTTGATTCGCTGCTTACCCAAAACAGAATTGACTTCTGCTTCCTTGGCATCTACAGACTTTGAGTCAGTGTCTGCTGTGCTGACTTTCATAAGTGATGGTATTGTCTGTGTATACACCTGCCTCTCCTGTGATGGGGAGGCCCTCAAGGACCATGTCTGGTCTTTGGTTTTCTTGTCATTCCCAGATTTACTGGAGGATGGTGGAGTGGTAAGAGCAGAAAAACAGCCTCTCTGAGACTTGCCATCCAGGCACTGGAATATAACAACTTGAGGAAGACAAGAAAGAGGGAAGTGGGTTCTCTGGACCCAGGAAGCATCTGAAGCAAGAATTGAAGCCCACAGGGAGAGTGAAAAAAAAAAACTTCAACAAAGAAGGAAGTAGCCGATGCACTTTCTCCCTGAGAAAGGACTCACTGTGCAAAAGGAGCAGTTCAAACCTGTGGACGCACAGTGATGGCTGGTGACCCCAGAGGCCTCACAGAGAGACGCAGCAGTGGAAAGGAGCAGTGGACGTGAAGGACTGCACTAGCTGGGGGAAAGTGCTGTGGGTCCAGTCATCCCACGGGAGAGGGTGACTGGCCGGGAGCCATCTTGGAGAGGGCTGGCTGAGCTCAGAACTCAGAACAACTTCTGGGTCCATCTAATGGCTCCCAAATGAGTTCAAGCCCACAGAAGTTACGCTGACAGCCACAGGCTGAATGGGTCTGGTCCCAATCTCACAGCCAGAAACCAGCCTGAACTTCAGGGGAAATAAATGTGCAGGCCTGCTGAGATCATCCATTACCCTGTTATAAAGCTCCTGCTGGTTTCCTGGGACAAATCGACCCTGTTCTGGATTTGGTCTCCACATGTTATCTACCAGTGGCAACAGAGACAAATCTGGAAGTAGACTGTATTTCTCTCTTTCTTCTTATTTTTTTTTTCTCTCCTTCGTTGTTTGATCTTGTTTTCATATGAGTGTGAACATGGTTTCTAGCTTTTTTTTTTTGTACCAGGGGTCAAACTCATAACCTCACACTTGCCAGGCAGGTGCTGTGTGGCTGAGCTATATCCCCAGCCCCCTTTGTGGTTGTTGTTTTGTTTTTCCTTTCTTCTTTCTCTCTTTCCCTCTTGTCTTGTGCACCAGCTTCATAAAGTTTGCGTGATCTTACTTTGTCCTCCATCCTTGCTTCTAATCTCTTTCTTGTCTTCTATTTCTCAATTTGCTCCCTAACCTCTTTTAAATTTTCTTCCCTGAGGGTAAAATTAGCATATTGAGGACCTATTTACTGCATATAATTTTCTGGTTGTTCTGGATTTTATTATATAGCCACAAATCAAGTTCATAAGGTTAAAGGTGGTAAATTAACGGTTACCTCAAGTTTGTCATTTCCTAGGCTGTATTTGACGCTATTGTTACTGCTGATTGTACCACTTTAGCCAAAGTGACATAATTATTCTAACCAGCTGCTCTTTCTGGTATTCCAAGACTGAGATTGCCTAAGGGTCATAGCAAATACTGTGGGCCAGTGCCAAAGAAACAAGGGCTGGGCCACAGAGGCAGCAACTTCTCATCAACAAATTGAAGAGGTAGGATCTTGCAACAGACTCAAAACCCAAAAACCAGCTACACCTGTTAGACACCTCAGAGAAGTAATCATTTCCTAAGGGTTCTGAATACTAGCCATAAACCAGCTTACCATAGGCAATTTACAAGCATCAACCTAGGAATTAAACCAGAAGAAAAACAGAGAAAAAAAGAAAGAAAAAGACAGAAAGATGACACAAACCAGATGCAAACCCAGACAGCCAGTTCATCAAAGGCAAACCCCAGAAACAATGAGGTGGGACAATTTGAAAGCCACCCACCTGGCCTCTCTGAAGTGGTGACTGATAGGTTCTGCTAGCCTGGGGCTTAGCATCCCCCCAAACTTGGTACCGGACCCAGAGAAACAACTTAGCTCTCCAAGAGTAAACTCCATGTTTTTCTTCTCATTCCAGAGATAAACCTCCAGCTCCCTTTTGCACATGCACCAAGCCCTCTCCAATCCCAGAACTCCACAGCCCCCCAAGTCTCCACCCACAGACCCCAATAAATCTGTTTCCTGCTTTACACAGGCAGATGCTCCCTCAAATCACCTGTCAATATGTCATTTTGCCCACCTCCCCAAACTCCTCCCCCAGCCAAAGCTGATAAAGGTAACTACACTCCTCTGTTCTTGTTGCGAGTTTTTACACCCCACCCCACCCCCACCCCCGCCCCTAAAGCTCTCCCATGCCCTCCGCATTAAAGGCCTCCTCCTTATCTCTCTCGCTCTCATTTTTTCTGTGCCGCTTCAGATTTAGTGACTTTAAAATAGTCAAACAGAGACAACAAAGCAAATGAATGAGGCTCTAGTTTTCTTATCATTCCCAAATGATGGGGGTGTTACAGGGATTAAACTCCCAGCGGGGTACTGGGAGATCCAAGCACCCCTCGAGTTTGGGTGCTGAACAACAATCCTAACAACTGGCCCCAAATGGCCAGGACTCAATCAAGAACACACAGCTTCCTCAATTTTTGCCCCACTTTCTTTTCTTTTCTTTCTTCTTCTTCTTCTTTTTTTTTTTTTTGGTCGCGGGAATTGAATTCAGGACCTCATATCTGCCAGGCAGGCATTGCACCACTGAGCTATATCCCCAGCCCCCACCTTCAACGAAAGGCCAACCAAAGACAAATGAGCACCAGCATCCATTGCTGGCTTCTGGTTAGCCACCTGCAGCTTCCCCATGCAGAAAACTGCCAATCAGATTGGAAGCTGTCTCTTCCCACAGTGAAGTTTTCTTAATCCTCTGCCTGCCTTTGAGGCACTGCCAAATGCAAGCAATGGGGGCTGACTCCCACTGCACACAAGCTCAAAGAAAGAGGCCTTTGCTGTTCCCACCTGAGTGGTCTTTGTTTCTCTGCAGTGTGTGCCACACTCCTTGGGGCTGTCAGGCCCTGGCTACACTCCTTAAAAAGGGCCAAGTGACAGTGATGGTGAGGAGACAGACATACAGGAGAAGAAGAGACAGAAGAGCCACAGCTGGACACTAGGATCCACTCTCCATGGGGCCTTCCTGCCATTTAAACTTCAGGTCTTGCTTCTTCCTTCCATGCAATGGACAAAGGGCACCAAGGAAATGGAATCACCTAAAGATGACCCAAAAGAGGCCTTATAGAAGTAAGTCCCAATGGAATCCCTACGACACAAGACAGGTAGGGGGCAAGCAGATTATTCTCTCCTCTGGCAACAGCATGGCATGAAGGTAGCCCACTGCCATCAAGGACCCAGAAAAAGCCAGGGATGGTGGTAGAAGCCTGTTATCCTAGATGTTCAAGAGGCTGAGGCAGAAAGGTTTCACGTTTGAGGCCAGCCTGGGCAACTTAGCAATATCCCGTCTCAAAATATCTTAGTCATTTTCATCATCACTGGGCAAAATGCCCAACACCTGCAACTTACAGGAGGTGAGGTTTAGTCTGGAACACATTTCAGCCTATAGTCAATTGGCTCCAAGGCAGGACAGCATGGCCCAGGGGCCTGCTGGAGGAACAGCTGCTCACAGCATGGCATCCAGCAAGCAGAGAGGAGCCAGGGAGGGAGATACACCCTTTCAGGCCATGGTGTCAGTGACCCACCTCTTCTGATGACAGCACATTTAGCTACCTTCGAAAGTTACCTTTACTCAACTTCTAAAACCATATTTAGCTATCAACTCATGAGTATCATACCACCATGAATCAATAACCTCTCAAAAGCCCCACCTATGAGTGCATAACGCTTTGGGGGGACAACTAGAGATAAACCGTAACATACTGCTCCTGGCCTCTAAAAGACTCATGCCCATCTCTTTATGCAAAAGGCATTTATCCATCTCCAAGAGTTGCCAAAGTTTTAACAGTTCCAGTACTGCTGAAAAGTTCAAAGTTTTCTCTGAAACTTAAGGCAAACTCTTAGTTGTGAGCCTCTATAAAAATAAAAAAGAAAGTTAAACACTGCCAACATACAATGGCACAAGATAAACATCTCTGCTCTAAAAGACAGGAAGAGGCCAGGAGTTTGCCTCAATGGTTTAAGCGCCTGTCTGGCAGGCACGAAGTTGAGTTCGATCCCCAGTGACAAAAAAAAAAAAAAGACAGGAAGAGGGAGATAGAAATGGAGGGACTGAAAGGAGAGGAGCAGAATGAGAAAAAAAGTAGCAAGATACACCATGTACAAGTAAAAATTCCCAAAGAAAGGAAGGAAGGAAGGAAGGAAGGAAGAGAGAAAGAAAGACAGACCTAAACCCAACAGAGCAAACATTAAATCCCATAGTTCCATGTCCAGAATCCAGGGCAAGCTGTGGTGAGCTGTGAATTCCAAAGGCCTTGGGCACTGCCAGTGCTTGTAGCTTCCACAACTTCTCTTAGATTGGCTTTGTTTACTCCTTGCAGCTTTCCTTAGATGATCCACATTCTTGGTTTCTCCAGCTTCCTGTGGTCTCCACCACACTTTCAGCTTTACTCTCACAGCTCTACACAATGCCCTCTCAGGGGCACACTGCCTAGCTTCTCAGATCTTCTGCTAAAATCTGGGTAGAAGCCTGACCTCACAACTCTGCCCATTCTGCATGCCTGTAAAACCAGCACCACATGGATGATGCCAAGGTCTGCTACTATTTCAAACAGTAGCCAGGCCCCCTTGGGTTATGGCTGTAGTGGCCTCTGAGTGCCTGGATGGGTGGCTGACTACTGTGAACTGAATCTCAAAGAACTAATTCCTTAGTGGTACAAGATAACTTGCATTGGTATCAGTGGACTAATTCACTGAAAAGTTTAGTGTCTCCATGATCCAATCACTTCCCAAAAGCCCCATCTATGAGCACATGAGGCTTTGGGAAAACAGCTAGATTTAAACCATAACACAAAGTTAAAAAAAAAAAATTAAAGGCTTAGGCTACAGCTCAGCAGTGAGCAATTGCCTAGCATGTTTAAGGCCCTAGTTTCAGTCCCCAATATTGCAAATGAACAAGCAAATAACCCAGAAGAGGACAGAGTAGACTTCATAGAGCCTTCTCTTCACACATAAAAGAATTTTTTTGTTGAAAGAGAAATCATAAGCCAGGCATGGTGGTGCACACCTTTAATCCCAGCACTCAAGATGCTGAGGTAGGAGAAGCATTGTGAGTTCAAGACCTGCTAGGGTTACAATGCGAGCACAAGGCTGGCCTGAACTACATAGTGTGACCCTGTCTCAAAAAACTAGGGCCGGGAGTTGGGCTCAGTGGCTTAAGCACCTGCCTGACAGGCGCGAGGCTGTGAGTTCGATCCCCAGTGCCAAAAAAGAAAAAGAAAAAAGAAAGAGAAATCACAACAGATGGCTTGGGTCTACAGCCATCAGGAGCCACATGGAGTACTCAGTTCCAGTACCTCCTTCCCAGGCCACCCCAGCCCTCAAGTCCTCAACTAGCAAGTACACTGGCCTTCCCTTTATAACCCCAAGGGCAAGGGAGCAGCAGGAAGGAGTTCAAACAGCATCATACAACAGACTTCTGACTGGGAAGCATCATAATAAATATATCTCTGCAGCCCAGCTCTCAGGGGCATTTCTCTGCCCTTTTACCAGGCATCTGGTGAGAGCCCACTCACTTGTTCCACAAGGTACTGCCCATTAGCAAGTCCTTTGGAAGTTCTTGCCTCTGTACTCACCCCCAGCCATAGCATGCTTGGGAAACACCAATTCCTCTGTCCGAGTGCCTTATAGCAATTTGTCTGCACCAATATCCCAACCCTCAATGGTAAGGATGGGTCTGTGCTGCAAATCTGGGCTCCTTCAGAGACAGACCCTGGTTCATTGGCCATTTCCTCTCCTTTTTTCTACTGGGAATTGAGCTCCACACTGAGCTACACTGCCAACCTTTTTTGTTTGTTTTGCTTTTTATTTTGAGAGAGGATCTCACTAAGTTGCTAAATTGCCCAGGCTGGGTTCAAGTTTGTGATCCTCCTGCTTTAGTCTTTGAAGAGTGCTGGAATTACAGGCATGCACCACCATGCCCATCTTTTGTTGTTCTTGTTTCCCTGCCTCTGGACACAGATCTGGAAGACACAAATGTGCAAGGGACGGTCTAATGGGAGAACGTCAAGACCCAAGGGAAGCCCTTGCCTGACTGCCCTTCCTGAGGCCCTCTGACAAACCCCACCATTCATTTTCAATCTTACTCTTCTCTGGAAAGCAAATGTCCAATCCCAGCTTGCTGCATACAGCACGCCAGGACCTTGCATGGTAGGAACCTGGGTCCAGGACCCAGATGTGCTGATCTGAGACCCTGGACAAGTCCTTCCCTCCCTGGCCACCCCTCTCTATCTGTGGAAAGTGATGGTAGGGGCAATGCTAATATTTTATAGGAGATTCTTTCAATTGGTGGCCTGTGGGGTAAATATACCTTGCAAATGTGTTTTGTTAACTTTCATATTACATAAAACTTGCTTATTTCCAACTTCTAATAAATAATCAGAAAAGCAATCAACACTGGTTCATTTTCTCTTGTGGTACACCTGGCTGAAGCCGAGCAGGGCATGCACCAGTTTGCCATAATCACCACCACCCCCATCCGTTAGGCCCAGTCTGTCACTTATTACTTACATGCTTGTCTCTTAGGCATTTGTGTTTATAATCCCTGATCTCCAGTTCCCAACCTTGGCTGCCAGCACTTTAGAATGCCCAGTGTGGGTACTGACAAATGTCCAGGCCCAGAACCATACAGTTTCATCTGGGCTTGGGGTAGAGCCAAGACAATAGCTTCTCAGATGATACCACTGTAAGCCAGGGCTGTGAGCTACTAGTCCAAGGGGCTTGCACTATGGGGACCCACCTCAACTGTATAAAGAAGCAGCTGCCAGGAAAGAAAAGAAGGGAAAAGCAGGCCAGGTTAGAGCATCCATAGACGCCTCTGGGAAGCAAACTTCACCCCCATCCTTCCCCAATGATAGAACTCTATTAATATCACTCAGAAATGACCACCCAGACCTGTCCCTCTTACTTGCCCTTCTGTGTGCCACCTAAGTGGACCCCCTCCTGCACCACTGTACAAGCTCCCTCCTTCCTTGCCAGTTCATGCCTTCTTCTCCTATCTGGGCACTGGCCCATGCACAGATCTCTTTCAGGAAGCCCACTGTTATGGTTTATATCCAGATGTCTCCTCAAAGGCTCAAGTGCTCATAGGTGGGACTTTGGGGAAGTGACTGAATCATGGGTGTCTGATACTCATGAGTGGATTAGTCCACTGGTGAGTTTATAACTAAATGTGACGTTGGGAGGTGAAGTCTGGTGTGGGTAGGTGGGCCACTGGGGAGTGGCCCAGAAGGGTCTATCTCCCTCCTCCTCCCTTGATCTCTTTCTGCTTCCTGTCTGCCACATCATAAGCTCTTTCTTCGCTTGCCTTGAAGCAAACCAACTAAGGACTGAAACCTCTACAAACTATGAGCGAAAATAAATCTCTCCTTCCTCAAGCTGTGGGTGTCAGGTGTTTTGTCCCAAAGATGAAGAAAGTAACTAAGACACATGCCCAGCCTAAAATCAGCTGTCTGCAACTGGCTTGCTCAGGTGGCTCATGCACCATCAGCAGTATTTTTCTAAACAGGATCTTGGACCTTCTTCCTGCCCCTAACAGATAGGAAATGCCAAAATGGGGGGAAATACTTTTGTCATTTCCTGTGCCCTCTGCATTTCTCCTGTCCCATCACTTTACAAACACAGACAATTGCCCAGGTTGCAGCTCCCTCCAAGGATGGCAGAGGGATGGAAGGACTGCTGTGTAGAGAAGGAAGCAGGCACTGCTTGTCCATCCAGAGGAACCATTTCAACAGACTCCACAATGCCCACCTGCTGACCTCTTGTCTATGTCTGTGCCAGGCACCCACATCCACCTGCTGTGTGTGTGCCCAGAGCGTGAGCCTGGCATGGCTCACTCCTAAGCTGAGAAAGCAGCATAGGAGAACAACACTACCTCAAAGGTGAGAAGGGGTTTATTCAAGGCTACCAAGAGTTAACTATTCATGGGCCTCAGGACCCAAACACCCTGCTGGCCTGTTCAGACAAGACAAGCAATCCAGGACCCGTACACAGTCTTGACTCTTGATCAGTCAGATTCACAGCCAGCTGAGGCTACCCTCAGCTAACAGAGAGGTTTTTGGGCTGCACGAAGGACACAGATCTATCTTCAAAGTCTACCCCCGGAAATGACTGCATGAGTCCAAGTGACCAACAAAAGACCCGGTGCTAGTGACACATCCTATGCAGCATCAGAGCCACACCCTCTTGGCCTGAGCTGAGCAGAGCCTACCTCGGAGCTGACTGAACGTGGTCATGAACTTGCTGGTGAGGGACTTGAGTTCGTTGTTAGCCAGCGTGATGAGGTGGATCTGGTCTGAAACATTCCGCAGGACCTTGTAGATACCGATGGGGAAGGAAACCAGCTTGCACTCGGCCAGGTCTGCAGGCAAAGGACAGACAGACCAGAGTTACCTGCCACAGCTGTCCAGGAACTCTCCCCTATCCATAAGGACCTTGGCGTCATCGTCTCTCCTAGGCTCTTGCCCTCCCGCCTTTCTCCCCTCTACCAGGCTTCAGACGCTGCCTGACCTCTTCCAGCAGCCCCCCGGTGCATTAACTCGCACCTGTCCTCCTTCACTCCCTGGGTCTTGGAGTTTAGCCTGACACCTCCCCTATTCCACAGCCTCCTAGGCAGAATGCACAAGGCACAATCAGCATTCACAGCAGTGTCCTTCAGAACCTACAGAAACAACTCCCTCTGGATCATCAAAGCCTCAACACTGAGGGAGACATCTTCAGACGCCTTCACCACAGCCTACTCTGAAAACACACCATGAACTCAGATGCTGCGGTTTGCCCTTCTTCCCAGTGCCATCACGCTGAAGCCAAGCCTCACACTTCAGCAGGGAAGCACTGCTTCAGGCCAGCCCGGTAGTTCCCCAGTGCTTGACACAGTTACCACATGAACCGGGGATGCCACACTACGCGCACACGCGAGAGAAGTGAAGACACGCAAAGCACATGGCACCCAGATGCCCACGGCTGCATCACTCGCCACAGCCTGAAAGTGAAAACAACCCATGCGACCAGCAGCTGAGGCATGGGCCAAAAAAAATGTGATATATCCATCAAAAAGAGTATTATGCAGCATCAGAAAGCATGGAAGCACCAGCACACGCTGTAACAGGGACAGACCGAACACACGATGCCAAGACAGACAAGTCAGTTACAAAGGCTGCATCTTGCACAGCTTTGAGTATATGAGATGTCCAGAATGGGCATTTTTGATGTTTAGTTTTGAAGACTGATTATTTTCCAGGTAGGTCTTATTTTCAGGGAAATGTGGAATACAGTTTTTAAGTAGCGACAATAATATAAAGTATATGGAAATAATCATAATTGAAGCCCTTCTCCTGCCACTGTCCCACACAATTTTTATGCTTGCTTCAAATGTCCCCTCCTCCAGGATGCCTCCTCTGATTGTCCTGAGCAGCTATTGCTCCTACCCCTGTGTCCCATGAAGTGTGAGTGAGCCCTCCTTATTCTGCTTCTCTTAACCCTTCTTGGTCTGTTTTCCCACTGATCTGGGAAGACGCACAGAGGACAGTGCCAGAAGTCCAGCAGGCCTGGGAGAAGGGCAGGGGTATTGGTGACAGATGGGGAAAGGGTCCATGAGGCTCCTCTGCGGGGCACCTGTCGGTTAATGTGACTGCTTCCTCTGGCCCAGGATGCAGCAGTCTCACCATGCCACTGTCCAGTGTGGGTGACAGCTCTTCTATCAGAGAGGAGACCTGGCAGAAGAGAGCACCACGTCCTGGAGGGAGAAACAGATGCCCAGGAGTTGGGCTTCAGAAGACAGAGATCAATGGCTCTGCTGGAACTGGACCAGTGTTGCAGCTCAGAGTTTGGGGAGAGCTGAGGATTCTAGAAAGAGCAGTACTTTCAAACAACAAACCCCCAGCATTCTATGTCTGATGCAAAGGGCTGGAAAAGGGTTTTTGCTCCAGCTGCTGTGAGTTACACCAGCCACTTTGGGCAGGAGCAGGCAGATCTCATCACACATGCCAGAAGCATAGTCAAGGGGCAGCAGAAGCTGTCTCCCCCCGCTCCTTTTTTTTTTTATTATTATTTTTATTTTTTTATTTTTTGGTACTGGGAATTGAACCCACAAGCTCATGCTTGCCAGGCAGGCACTGTACCATTGAGCTATATCCCCAGCCCTAGAAGCTGTCTCTTGAAAGCAAAGAGCAAAACAAAGATGTCTTCAATCACCAGCATCCCTGAATACGGTCTCGAATGTTCTGGCCAACGGAATAGAAAACACAGACCAAAATACTAATTACGTGCAAATGAAATGACTACATAAGCTCAAAAATGCACAGCAGTCATCTGACAAAGGACAGGAAGTAACAGCCCAGAGAAGTGGCTCATTGAAATAAACAGATAAAAAATGCAATAATATTCCTACATGCCAGCAACCAAACATCGTTTTTAAAGATCCTATTCTACATCAGGAATAACAATATAAGACACAGAGAGCTAATTACAATGGGAAACGTTTCTGAACAGCATAAAGAAAAATAGGAAAGTTCAATAAGATGTCTTTATTTTTGTCAGTAGTGAAAGTCAAACCCAAGGGCACAGAACCCTCAAGCCCTTTTTATTTTTTTTGTTTTGAGACAGGGTATCCCTAAGTTGCCTGGGGTGGCCTTGTATCTATGATCTGCCTGCTTTAGTCACTTGAGCACACGCATATAGGCTTTTTAAATGGAATTAACTTTTAAATTGATGTAATTCCTAACCCCAATCCTTCTTAAACTTGACTAAATGGTTTT
>RJWM01024838.1:0-30088 GCA_004363535.1 Dasyprocta punctata | reverse complement strand
ATTGGATCAATCTTGCATGTCTATATCTGTTAATGTAAGAAACCATTTTAAAGATAACGATGCGCAAATTGCAACCACTGTCAAGCTTCTATCTTCCGGTTTTGTAAACCTGCAATGTTGTGTATTTATGCTAGTTGTTTGCTTGTCTCTTTTGCTTGTTGTTTTTACTATATATGTCGTTTTTTTGTTGTTGTTGTTGCAGTTTTTGTTTTGTTTTTCTTCGCTTAAATAAAATTAAAAAAAAATTTTTATTTGCTTGTTCACTCTTTTTGTTCTATGTGTAGGAGTCTTACATCTTGTATGAGGCTGGCTTATTTGTCAAGAATTCCTTTGGTTTATCCAGCATCATAAAAGATACTTATTTTATTTTTTAATTAAGAGAAAAAAGACACATATAAGAAAGACAAAAAGCAAAATAGACAAACAACAGCAGCAAATCCACAGAAGTAACGTTATACGTTTACAAAACAAGATAATAAGAACTTGACAATGGTTGCAATATTGTGTATTGTTACTTTCAGCATGGTTGTTTACATTAACAGATATAGATATGTAAAATTGATCTAATCATATGAGTATTATCCAATGTTTCTCAATAACTAACACATTCAGCAGTATAGACATTTTAGTTATCTTACATATACATATATACAGATTTATATATTTTCCTTTTCCATTCCTTCTTACTTCCTTTTTCCTTTCCCAATTACTTCTGCTCTTTGAGCAGTTTCTTACCCTTACACAGTATTTGTTGTGGATTTTGGATCATATATACTGTTTCAGTTTCTTACATTAGGGAGACAATATGGTATTTACACATGTGGGTTTGATTTATCTCACTTATGAGTATGGTTTCGAGTCGTGTCCATTTACTTATAAAAGTCTCAATGCAATCTTTCTGAATAGCGGAGTAGTACTCCATTGTATAAAAATACCACATCTTTTTGATCCATTCCTTGATTGATGGGCACTTGGGTTGTTTCCAAGATCTGGCTATTACAAATTGGGTTGCTATAAACATGGGTGAACAAATATCACTGTGGTATGACGTTTTCAATTCTTCTGGGAAAATGCCCAGAAGTGGGATAGCTGGGTTGAATGGAATCTCTAATCCTAGCTTCTTGAGGAATCTGAACACTGCTTTCCACAGTGGTTGCAACACTCTACACTCCCACCAACAGTGGAGAAGAGTTCCTTTTTCCCCACAGCCCCTCCAGCATTTGTTGTTGATTGATTTTTTAATCTTGACCATTCTTTCTGGAGTGAGATGGAATCTCAGTGTTGTTTTAATTTTCATTTTCCGAATGACCATTGACATTGAACATTTTTTCATATATTTATTTGCATTTGTATTTCTTTCTCTGAGAAGAGTGTATTCATCTCAGATGCTCATTTTAGGATTGGGTCCTTGAATTTTAAGGGCATGTTTTCTTTTAATTCTTTATATGTTTTTGATAGAAGTCCTTTGTCTGATGGACAATTGGCTAAGATATTTTCCCAGTTCATGGGTTTTCTTTTCACTCTGTTGGAGATTTCCTTGGACATGCAAAAACTTTTTAGTAAGATGAAATCCCAGTTGTTGATTCTGGGAAGTGTTTCCCATGCACTTTGATTTTTGTTCATGAACTCTGTGCCTACTCCTATGTCATCAAGGTTTTTACCTACTTTGTCTTCTAGTGAGTTTAGAGTCTCTGTTTTAATATTCAGATCTTTGATCCATTTCGACTTTGTTTTAGTGCATGGTGATAGGCATGGATCTGGTTTTAGTTTACAGTTGATGAAAAGCCAGTTTTTCCAGCACCATTTTTTAAAGAGGCTATCTTTCTTCCATTGTACCTGTTCGGCCCCTTTGTCAAAGATGAGGTGGCTAAGTGTGTTTGTAGTTGTGGCTGTATCTTCTAATCTATTCCATTGATCTTCAGGTCTGTTTTCATTCCAGTACCATGCTGATTTTATCAGTGTAGCTTTGTAATATAATTTCAAGTCCGGGATTGTGATGCTTCCTGCCTTACCTTTGTTGCCCAGAATTGCCATTGAAATTCTAGGCCTCTTCTGGTTCCAGATGAATTTTAAGAATGCTTTCTCTAGCTGTGTGAGGTAGGCAAGTGGTATTTTGATTGGGATTGCATTAAATCTGTATAACAATTTTGGGAGAATGACCATTTTCATGATGTTTGTTCTTCCTATCCATGAACAGGGAATATCTTTCCATTTTCTGAAATCTTCTTCAATTTCCTTTTTCAGAGCAATATAATTTTCACTGTATAGATGTTTTATTTCCTTTGTTAGATTGATTCCTAAGTATTTCATTTTTTTGGATGTTATAGTGAAGGGTGTGGTTTCCCTTATTTCTCTCTCAGTGACTTTGCTGTTTGTGTACAGGAATGCTATTGATTTTTGAGTTTTGACCTTGTATCCAGCAACATTACTGAAATTGGTTATTACATCTAGAAGTCTTTCAATGGATTTTTTGGGGTCTTCTATGTAGAGTATCATATCATCTGCAAAGAGATAATTTTACTTCTTCCTTTCTTATCCTTATTCCCTTTCTTTCTCTTGTCTAATTGCTCTAATATTTCCAGAACTATATTAAATAGGAGTGATGATCATGGACATCCTTGTCTTGTTCCTGATTTTAGGTTGAAAGTTTTCAGTTTTTCTCCATTTAGTAAGATGTTGGCTGTTGGTTTATGATATATGGCTTTTATCAAGTTGAGATAGAGACCATCTGTTCTGATTTTCTGTAGGGTTTTTATCATGAATGAGTGTTGGACTTTGTCAAAAGCTTTTTCTGTATCTATTGAGATGATCATGTGATTCTTGTCCTTGGCCCTGTTGATTTGGTGTATTACATTTATTGTTTTGCATATGTTGAACCATCCCTGAATTCCTGGGATGAATCCCACTTGATCATGGTGCATAATCTTCCTGATAACTTGCTGTATTCTATTTGCCAGTATTTTATTGAGGATTTTTATATCTATGTTCATTAGGGAGATTGGCCTGTAATTTTCTTTTTTGGTTGGGCCTTTCTCTGGTTTTGGTATTAGAGTAATACTTGCTTCCAGGAATGAGTTAGGGTGACTTGCTTCCCTTTCAATTTCATTGAAGAGTTTGAGGAGTGTTGGCATTAAGTCTTCCTTAAGTTTCTTGTAGAATTCAGCAGTGAATCCATCAGGACCTGGGCTTTTCTTTGTTGGTAAGGTTCTAATTACATTTTCAATTTCATTAGCTGAAATTGGGTTATTCAGCAGTTTTGCATCTTCTTGTTTCAGCTTTGGTAATTCATAGTTTTCTAGGAATCTGACTATTTCTTCTGTGTTATCAAATCTATGTGAGTAAAGGTTTTCAAAGTAGGTGTTGATAATCTTGTGTATTTCCACAAGGTCAGTAGTGATTTCACCCTTTTCATTTCTTATCGTATGAATCTGAGTCTTTTCTTTCCTCTTTTTGATAAGGTGGGCTAGGGGTTTATCAATTTTACTTATTCTTTCAAAGAACCAACTCTTTTCTTTCTGTTATTTTCTTATGTTCAGTTGCATTAATTTCTGCTCTAATATTGATAATTTCCTCCCTTCTTTGGACTTTGGACTTGACTTGTTCTTCTTTATCTAGAAGTTTGAGGTGCATCCTTAGGTTGTTTATGTGTGCTCTTTCCATTTTTATGATGTGGGAGTTTAGTGCTATAAATTTCCCTCTGAAGTCTGCTTTCATTTTGTCCCACAGGTTCTGGTAATTTGTATTTGCATTTTCATTCAATTGTAGATATTGTTTAATTTCTTCTTTAATTTCTTCTATGACCTATTGATTTTTTAGGAGAATATTATTTAATTTCCATGTGTTTATGGGGTTCTTGTGTGTCTTTTTGTCATTCATTTCCAATTTTATTGTGGTATGTCAGATAATATGCATGGAATTATTTCAGTTTCTTTGCATTTACTTAAGCATATTCTGTGGACCAGTATATGATTTATTTTAGAGAATGACCCATGTGCAGCAGTGAAGAATGTGCATTTTGTTGTTGATGTGTGGAGCAGTTGGTACACATCTACTAGGTCCATTTCTTTACAAGTTTGATTCAGTTCTGTTATTTCTTTGCTGATTTTTTGTTTGGTTGATCTCTCTG
The DNA here is from genome assembly GCA_004363535.1 of Dasyprocta punctata. NCBI lineage: Eukaryota > Metazoa > Chordata > Mammalia > Rodentia > Dasyproctidae > Dasyprocta > Dasyprocta punctata. Next base: position 25,962 of record RJWM01024838.1, on the reverse strand, counting down.
TGACAGTAGGGTGTTATGGTCCCTTGTCATAACTGTATTATCATTTATTTGGTTTTTCATGTCTATTAAGAAGTGTCTTACAAGCCAGGTGTGGTGACACATGCCTTTAATCCCAGTACTCAGGAGGCTGAGGTAGGAGGAGCATTGTGAGTTCAAGGCCAGCTTGGGCTACAATGCGAGTGCAAGGCCGACCTGAGCTACACAGTGCGACCCTGCCTCAAAAAACCAGGGCCTGGAGTTTGGCTCAGTGACTTAAGCACCTGTCTGACAGGGACAAGGTTGTGAGTTCAATCCCCGGTGCGGAAAAAAAAAAAAAAAAAAAAGAATTGTCTTATACAGTTGGGTGCTTCCATACTTGGTGCATATATATTTATGATTGTAATCTCTCCCTCTTGAAACTTTCCCCTAACAAGTATGTAGTGACCTTCTTTTTCTCTTTTGATCATTTTTGGTTTGAAGTTCACATTGTCTGCAAACATAATAGCTACCCCTGCTTTTTTCTGGGTTCCTGTTGCATGAAATATTGTTTTCTATCTTTTGATTTTTAGCCTGTGAGTTTCCTTTTGAGTGAAATGTGTTTCTTGTACATAGCATATTGTTGGATTTTGTTTCTTAACCCACTCTCCTTGTCTGTTTCTTTTTATTGGTGAGTTGAGACCATTTACATTGATTGATATAATTGATATGTACTGACTCATCCCTGCCATGATATGTTTCTGCTGTTGGTTTTCTACATTTTCTGTTTAATTATTTGCTCTGCTTAATGGTTTCCTTTTGTTGTTGTTCTTAGGATTGTAGCTATCTTTGTGTCTTTCTGGAGTGACCTTCAGTACTCTTTGTAGTGTTGGCTTCGTAGCCATAAATTTCTTCAGTTGTTCTTTGTCATGGAAGTATCTTATTTCTCCATCAATTTTTAAAGATAGTTTTGCAGGGTACATTAATCTGGGTTGAAAGTTGTTTTCTTTCAGGATTTGAAATACTTCACTCCAAGCTCTTTTTGACTTGAAGCTTTATGTTGAGAAGTCTGCTGTGATTCTGATAGACTTTCCTTCATAGATGATCTGCTTTTTTTTCTCTGACAGCTTTTAGTATTTTGTTCTTGTGCTGTACTTCTGATACCCTAATTATTATATGTCTGGGTGAAGATTTATTTTGGTTATGGTTAATTGGGGTTCTATATGCCTCACTTACCTGTATATCAGATTCTCTTTCCATGTTTGGAAAATTTGCTGCTATTATTTGCAAATAGTTTTCACAGGTCATTAGTATTGACCCCTGCGTTTTCATCAATGCCTATTAAGTTATTTCTCTTGGCATCGCCTTGCAGCTGTTTAATTGGTGTTTCCTGGTTCCTTGTTATTTTTAAGAGATCTTTTCTTTCATGATTATAAGCTTCCATGCTGTCTTCAAGGTCTGAGATTCTATCTTCAGCTTCATTCAAGCCTTTTTGCCAACTTTCCATGGAAATTTTCATTTCCTGAATTCCCCTTTGAATCTGTTTCATGCATTATATTTGTGTCTTATATTGTTCCTTGAAAGTTTCCATCATTTTCTTATGTTCTTCTAATTTTTTATCTTGATCTTCTTTAGATACACTCAGCATTTCTTTCATAATAATTGTCATTTCATTTTTTAGCTGAGAGATTATTTCTGGTTTGAGTTTCTCTATAGCTTCATGGAGTTATTTCTTTACTTCATTTGCTATCATTTCAGAAAGTTCAGTTGTGTGACTCCCAGTGTCTTTCATTTCAGTGTCTCTTGGGTTTGTTGTCACTGGGCTGGGGGATTGAGACTGTCTCTTCCTCTTTCATGTTGTCATTTTCTTCTGGGACCTGTGTGACTGGGCAGGTAGCCTTCTGATGTATTGCACTGGAACACTGTGGTGGATAGAGCTTCAATCCTCCAATATCCCCATGGTTAGTTGGGGCACATCCCCAGACTATGGCTCTGGACCCTTGTGTTCTGTGGTCTGTGAGGTTGGCCGCATGTTCCCCGTTGGGTTGCTCTGGGATGCTGGGCTGGCCAAAGTTTGTATCCTCCCTGTAACTAGCAAGGTCACATCCCTAGAGCTTATTGTTGGGGCCTAGAATCTGGCTGTGTAGCGCTCAGAAACCCCACAACCCAGGTGACTAGCAGAGATGCAGCCCTGGGATGTGTCACTGGACCTTGAGCCTGGCTGGGTGGAGTTCAAAATCTCTGGGTCCCAGGTGGCTAGACAGAGCACACCCTGGAGTGTGGCAACACCAGGACCTTGTGTCTGGCTGCAAGGAGTTCACAGCCTCTGGAGCCATAAAAGATATTTATAAGACTGCCAAAATTGGGACACTTTCTTCTATTATTTCATTGAAATGATTTATTCTGCATTTTGTCTGTACCTTAATGTCTTCTTCTATGTCAAAGATTCATAATTCTGAATGCTTAATCATTTCTGACCTTTCAAATATTTTAATTATGATTTTAAACTTTTGCTTTATCATCTGAGTATAATAATTCACCAACTTTGTGTTCAAGTCCTGAATTTTTTTTCTTCTGTTTGATTCAATCTATTGGTGCAGATTTCCACTGAGTTTTTGACTTGACTTATTAAGCTTTTTATTTATAAGGTTTTTATTTGGTTCTTTTTTGGAGTATATTTTTGTTTAATTGCTCTTTTATGTCTTCCATTGTCTTTCTTAATTCATTCAGCTATGTATTTATACCCACTTGAAGTTGTTGATTATTTTAAAAATCAATCTTTTGAATAATGTTCAGCATTTCATCTATTTTTGTATCTTTGGATTCAATTACTGAAGAGTTATGAATTTATGGAGGAGCCATGTTGCCTTGTTTTGTCATAATTCTTGTATCACAGTTTGAGATTTGTGGATCTGTTGGAATAAATATCTCTTCTATCTCTGTTTGAGAGCCCTCTTAGTGAGCAACCTTCTTTGAGAACTTCTACAGTGCAGCTTGCCATGCAGAAGTCACTTTCAGAGTAACGACTCACACTGAATTTAGAGCTTGCAATAATTGTGGGTTTCTTTGTGTTATGACTGGTACCCTGAGTTATCATTGAGGCTACTAACCCATTCCTTGTACTTATAGAAATGAGTATCCTTCCTCACAGAGTTTGACATGAGTCTTTTCGGGGTCAGGAGGGTGATCAGATCTTGGGGTGCTATACCCATCAGTGAATTCATCCATTGATGAGCTCTGTAGTTGAATGTGCTGTTAGGAGGTGTGACCTCATTGGAGGTGGTCACTGGAGACATGGTCTGGAATGGTGTATTCTTGTACCTGGCTATCTGCTTTTTCCATGTTCTACCTAGTTGCCATGGATTGAACTTCTTTCCTCAACCATGCCAGTACACCATGTCAGTATTGCCTAGGACCCAACTGACCATAGAGTAAAACTGTGAGCCAAAATAAACTTTTCCTCCTTTAAATTGTGATCATTGGAAAACTGACTAAGATACTGACTTACTCTACTAGTGGTTTCTAAAAGAACTTGTGTGTGTGGCACATACATGTACATGTGTGTACATATTTGTGTGTGGTGTGTAGATATGGATATGTTCTCTAAAAAGAATCTCCTTCACTTTGTTCTGTGCTTTCCTTGTTCATTTTCAAGCATGTCTTTGAGTAAAGACATACCCTCTTGCCAAAGTTTTGAACAATACAAATGATGAGAGATAGTGAATATAGATGTTATTTTCATTGTTTAAAAAATGGACTTAATAGATTAATGGGGAAAAATTAAAATTTTAAAGAAGTTTACATAAAAATGAAGACATATCTTTTTTTGCTTAAAAGCACAGTTGTATAAATGACAACATGGGGCAACATGACTGAATCTTTAAACATGTAAAGTATTTTGGAATTTTTTTTGACTGTACTGAGGGTTTTAAAATGATACTGTGTCAATTTGCATTACTAGAAGCATTACTATCTGTAGAGGAAGAAGTTTTATTGTGCATATGTATTCCACCTAGATCAGATTTGGGATATTGTACTCAATTCTGGATAGTTTAGTTTACTGAAACACTGACAAACAAAATAGTGAGTGAGGAGTGAATAGGATAGCATTAAAATAGGAGATAGGATGGAAGGACCAGGACACATTTACCTGAGAAAAGAATAGGCTTAGAAAGCTATGTTTATTACTTTTAAATATGCAAAAGACATTGTTTAATATAGCAATATGATAAAAATCTTAGTTTTTACAAATCTGGGTTTCAAACATAGTTTTGTTATTTAGTAATATACTATAAACCAAGTTATTTAATCTACATAAGTCCTTACAAATATGAGCATAATAGAAACTAGCAATTTCTTTAATTGTGAGGTAAATTGTGAGAAGCAAATTTATGCAGAATTCCACTTCCCCTGCTTGGCACTAATAGGGCCTCACTAAGTGGTTGTAGTTGCTCCTGTGGTTGTTGTTAATATTTAAAAATATTAGAAGTAATGTTAAAGGAAGGAAATTACAAAGAGATTGGCCTTAATATGTAAATGAAAAAATTAATTTTAAAACATCATAATGAGTTGCTAAAAAGTTAAGATAAAACAAATAGCTCATTATTGAGAATGTGGAAGTCAAGACTGGATAAGTGCTTATCTGTTAATAAATGATGATTGAACTATATGAACTTTCTGGTATGTTTCAGCTATGGTTTCTGGGATTTTCTTAGGACTAGATGTTTAGAAGTAAGATAAATTATTTGTGCACAATAATAAGAGTTAATTGTCTGAATGATATTATTTGCCAAAATCATCACTCAAAATTTCTTCTGCTCCAAGTTCAATTTGACTTGGACATTTTCAGAGTACATGACTTCAGTAAATTCTTAATTAATTGGTATAAATTGTTGTCTTTTGCAATATTAAAAAATACTCAGGATGCTTCAAAATAAGATTTTTGGTGGAAAAAATCTAAATTTGGAAAAATTACACTTTTCAAAATGAGCCTATCAAAATAATTCTATAATGTCGGGTTTACAGAAAAGACAGTAAGTATATGTTTATAACTATATGTTTGCAGTACATAACTATTACACTCATATTACACTCTTGTTATTAGGCTTTTGTTGGCATAAACACAGACAAACTAGAAACATATACTTACTAACAATGAAAGCAGAAGCACATTTTTATTATTTTTTAAATGAAGGTATGTGTCTCATACTTGGTTAGGTGACAAAATTGAATTTAAGAGTAATTTTTAACCAAATGTGTTGTCTATGTTATAAGTAATAAAAATAATGTGTGTGTGTACGTGTGTGTGTGTGTGTGTCTATCTTAAAGCCCATCTATTTACTCAGGAAAAGACCTATTATTAAGATTTCTTTACTGTAAGTCACATTTTCATATCATATTGTAACAAAATGCCCTGAATATATGAAGCTGGTTTTAGAAAGCTATATTTGCTGTTGGGCTTTTAGGTAAATTTAAAGTTTTTGTTATTTCAATATTGATTTCTCTTTTGGCTATTCCATAATTTTTCAGGAAACACATTAAGTGAAACAAAATGGGCACATGCATTTGAATATCACATGGTTTCTCTGGTGTGAGAAACCAAAAATTATAAATGAGGACCAAAATGTATAATAGATAGTGGGAAATGTGAAGAAAATGTTCCAATGAGAAGAGGAACAAAGGAAGGAGAAGGAGAAAAGGAAAGAATAGAAGGAAAAAATGGAAACAAAGCTTTTGTAAGTAAGAAAGGGAAAAGGGACTGGAGGGGAATGAGGAAAAAAAGATTCAAGATAGATCATATACAGGTACAAATTCCTTATGATGAATGTTATCATTAAGTACATCTAAAATGCACCAAAAATAAAAATTAAAAAAAGAAACAGGGTAACAAAGAGATGAAGGGAGGGAAAAGGAAGAGTAGAGTAAGGGGACATAAAAAGATGTGCTATGTATAGGTACCAAGTCCTCATGAGGAGTATAATATGAGTGTAATAATTATGTACTGCAAACATACACTTATTAAAATAATACACACACACACAGTGGTACAGACTCGTAATCTCAGAAGCCATGAGGCTGAGGCAGAAATGATTGTCATGACTTTGAGGTCAGCCTGCAATACATGGTGAGTTCAAAGTCAGCTTAAACTACACAGTGAGATAGGTCTCAATAGAGAGAGAGTTAGTTCATATAAAGAGCAAAAGATAATCCTTTCACCTCTACTGCTTTGGACATTTTATGCAAGTGAGGGCAAAAGACAAAATATTATAACAAAATATACTTTCATCACACATACCGCTTAGTAAATTACAACTGTTAAGAGCTTCTTTGTGCAAGGAATGGAGATGAAGGTCAAATATATATCCCTTATTATAAATCACAATATTAGTCTTTAGATGAGCAGAGAAGAGTGATAATGTCCAGAAGACTGGCCCTGTATCTGGGTGTGTAGGCCTCAGCACATATAAGTTCTCTGGGCATGGTCAGCTTAATGTATCTTGATAGTATGTGTGCTTATAGGGGAGAAAGGAAATTTGCCTCTTTAACCTATGGGGAGTCAATACTTTGAATCTATGAAACAAGTTGACAATAGATTAATAGGAGAAAAATCATGCAAATAATTACATACATGCAGACAGGAGCCACATAAAATATGAGGCTAAAGAAAGATCCAGGTGTCTTAGCTTTAAATACTATATTGAACAAAAAGAAATGGAGGCTTCCGGTGGGGAGGTAAGGGGGAATAAAGAGAGGAAATGGACAAAGGTCATCTTAGTATGCAGATAAATTCCCTCAGGTAGCGGTATGCAGAAGAATAGGCAATGTGGACCTTTATTCACCTTTCTAGGACATACTCTTCTATTTGATGAGATTTTAGGGGTGAAGGTCATGACAACTGCATTTCTTCTAGAAAATCCTTCCTTTAGTCATATAAAGGAGCTTCAGAGTAAGCCTTTTCCTGGGCTTCAGGAGGAATAGAAGAAGAAGGGATGGGGGCTAGCAAAGGTCAGAGAGACCTTGATTATGCTTCACTTCAAGCACTCATGCCAAAGTGCCATATTTTGAGGTATCATTTTTTTCATAAGGTAATTCAATTTTAATTTTTGAGGAAACCACACATCTTTGCTCAACGGATAGACCAATTTGCATTCCCACCAACTATGTACAATACAAAGCTTCTCTTTTCTCAACTACTTTACCAATATTTGCTTACTCTCCTTTTTTTAAATTTTAAAGTGAATAAAAAAAAGACAAAACAATGACAACAAAAATGATATAGGATTTCAAAACAAGATGGTAGGAAATTAACAATGGTTATTATATTGCATATTGTTATTTTCAAAATAGTTGCTCAGATTACCAGATATAGGCATGAAAAATTGATCAGACAATATAAGCACTAACTGTTCCTTTCCATGAACTATTAGAATTAGTAGTACAATTCTCTTAGCTATCATATATATATATATATATATATATATATATATATATATTCCTCCTTTCATCTTTTCTCTTTCTCCTATCCCAGTTGTTCTTTCCTTTTGAGCAGTTTCTTCCCCTTTAACAGTATCTATTGTACATTTTAGATCTTATTTACTCTTTCAGTTTTTTACACTAGGGAGACAATATGATGTTTACATATAAGAGTCTGGTTTATTTCGCTTATGAATATGGTCTCTACTTGGATCCATTTACCTATAAAAGCCTTGAGTCTGCCTTTCTTCTATTTGAGTAGTACTCCATTGTATAAAAATACCACATCTTTTAAATCCATTCCTCTGAGGTATCATTTTCTGAGCCTCCAAAGATACGTACATTAGACTAACACAAGAAAACTCACGAAAGGTACAGAGTTACACTTCTTTTGGTTGTCAATTGTAGCTTTGTTGTTTTACTTCATATTGATCTGGTAGAATGTGGACTAAATTAATGTGATGACACTTCAGATCTTTTCGAAACAACTTGAAGGGCAGAAAGGCGGACCTAAAAAAATCAAGATGACAACTAAAATAGGTAAGTGCACAAAACCATCATATAGCTATCACTGTCATTAAAAAAAAAAGGAATCCATAAAGAGGTATCAATTCCTTTAAACATTCTTAGGAAAGTTCCATACTTTTTTTTTTTTAAATCATACAATCTATAAAAACTAAATTTAGAAATATGCAGCTAATACTTGAGGTTTAGTCCTATGTAAGGGTTGAGAAAACAAATGGCTTTCATTATTTGTAACAGATTCTATGTAAAAAAATTATTCTAATTTATTTGGGTTCACCTACAAGCATAAATGGTTATTCATCCCATATGTGTTGTTCAATTTTCTAGTTTTGTATTTAATGGTGGGAACTTGCATAGAGTCCCTTACAGATTTGTACCAATTTTTTTCTGCAAGAATTTGAGGTATGTTGAAAAATTCTTACTATTTCACCAAAAAAGCCAGCCACATAGTCATTAAAATTTTCTGTGGCATTTAAACTTAATATGACTAAGACTTGGTTATAAAATAAAATAACACTCCATACTGGGAAACCTTTTAAAAAGCTGAATGAACCTTTTTATTCTACATACATCAGACTCTTAATGGCTTTTCAACAGTTTAGGCCATTTTGTGAAATTACCACAGCTGCTTCACATTAGCAGAGAGGTTTTGTTATAAAGGAGAGAGTACAAGCTGCTAAGTCAAACTCCATAGCCCCAAAGTTGATTTTGTTATTTATTCCTTGTGGGTCTTATGGTTTGTTTTGTTTTCCACTTAATGAAGACTTTCCAGGAATTTTTTAAAGCAAAAACTAAAAGAAATCTATATTACATTCTCCTTGATGAAAGTACCCAAACAATTCAAATCAATTATTTATTGAGTGTCTAATCATAGCTGGCATTAGGCCTATTAAAATATCAAAATAGATCCTCAGAACCTCTGAAATCCTAGCTTTGCAGTTCTCTGAAGTTGTGGAAACAAGGAAAACAACATAACTACATTGCTGTGTAAAAGGGAAAAATTAATACTAAATACAATTTTCTTTTCTATTTTATTCTCAGAATTAAGAAAAACTTCAACAAAACTAGTTTTATTACTTAGTACTCACAATATAGCTTTGAAGTGGGGATATGGTAACTATAAGCAGGACCACTTAACAAGTAGAAGACCGAAGGAAGCCTTGCCACTTTTTTGTAGACCACATAGTATTTTATATTCAAAGCCAAGCGAAACCTTTACAATGGCTTAATACAGGCTTAATAAGGCCTACAAGGTCTTGTTATTTCTTCGTGTAAAAAAAAAAAAGACTCCCTACTCAACCTAGATTACTTTGCTTTAAATTAAAGTTATTTTGATTATTGGAAAAATTAATAAATCTTTTTAGTAATGTTACTAATTCCTAGCTGAAATCTGTTCTTAAATAATTAAATAACTTGTGGCTTTTAGGTGTTATTACAAGCCTGAATGATTCCTGAGGAAAGCAGAAATTTGTTAGGCTCCATTTGCCATGGTCTCTGTGATAAGAAATGGCAAGCTGGTCACTGTCCGGTAGCCAGAATGAACCCACTGCCAAAGAGTGCAGGTCATTGGCCCACAGTGATAATAGTATCTAAATTTACAGAGCTAGTCTCTTTTCAACATTGAATTTTCATTCTTATATATAAAAAAAACTACAAACTATAATTATTCCTGCTTGTTAAAGGGCCAACCATTTGGATTAAATATTCATACATGAATCTCAAAGTCGCAGTAACTGATTTTTCTAGTGGCTGCTAGGATAAGAAAATAAAGTGAGTATTCAGGTGTCCTCGAGTAGTGTTTATAGGTTTAGTCCTAATTTATAAACAAGAAAATGACTTTGTCTCCATCTATAGATGCAAATCAATAGGATTATCTAAACCTATGATTTAAATCTAGTGAAAGGCTAGATGCATCAAGAGCTACAGAATGAGATGGAGAGGGGGAAGACAAAGAAAAAGAAAAGAGGCAGAATGGGAGAGAGAGAGAAGGAGGGAAGGAGGTAAAAGAAAGAGGAAAGAAGAAAGGTCAGAAGACAGAAAAAAGGGAACGATAAAAGAAGAGAAGAAAAGAGAGGGAAAGAAGTAAGGAAATTGATTCTTCAGTGCTCAGTTTATAGGTTCCCTCTGGACGTTGCCACAAAATGACAAAGCTTATCATTTTCTATATTTATATAGATGATTGGTTACAGTTCCACATATTTGACTTTTATCATTCATTAAAAATGTACTCTGTATCAGCTACAAGACATCATTATACACACATATATTCAACATCCCTTTTCTTTTAACATTTATATATGGAGGCCAAGAAAGGTAATATGTAACTAAAGTACAAAATTCCTCAAAGTGGAACTTCAAAAGATTTTTTGTTTTGGACATCTGCTATTTTAAATTATAACAGTATGATCCTATCCAAAAAGAAGTCCAATAAGTCAATTTGAAGTTTAGTCCTTCCCTGATATAGATTTAAATACTCTCTGAAGTCTTCTTATTTAATGATTTCACTAGGAAATATTTTTTCCTCTAGAAATTCTAATATTTAACACATTTAGACACAAAAGTGTATATCTGAGCTCTCTAGAGAACAGAACCATAGAATATATTTAAGTATGTAGAAAGGGGTGATTGACTCATGAAATTATAGAGGATAAGAAAGTCCAGGAAATGCTGGGCATGGTGGTGCATGCCTGTAATCCCAGCACTCGGGAGGCTGAGGCAGGAGGATTGTTGCAAGTTTTAGACCAGCCTGGGTTACAAAGTGAAATCAAGGCCAGCCTGAACTGCATAGGTAGACCCTGACTCAAAAAGACCAAAAAACAAAACAAAACAAAAAAAACAAAAAACAAAAAAAAAAAAAAAAAAAAAAAAAAAAAAAAAAAAAAAAAAAAAAAAAGAAAAAAGAAAAAAGAAAAAGAAAAAACAATGTCCAGGAGAGTGTGTTTGTTGCAGTCCAAATCCATGAACCAAGACCAAGAGTACTGATGCTGATGTCAGACTACAGGAAAAGGTGGATGGTCCAGGTCAGGCAGACAGCAGATTTACCCTTTACCCACTGTTTTTGTTCTATTTGAGTCTTCAAAAACTGGACATTCTCCCATCACTTTACACAAATTACCAACTCAAAGACCAGATCTCTTCTGCTGACACTCTTACGGGCACACCCAGAAATAGTGTTTGCTAGCTGTCTGACAATTCCTTAGCCCAGTCAAGTGGACACATTAAAATTAACCAGGACTATATGTATTTTGAATGTGCATATGTGGTATCATAGTGTTTGTATTAGCTTTCCCATTGCTGGGACAAAATACCTGATGCCCACGATTTAAAGGAGAAAGCTTTATTTGGCTCAGAGCTCCCAGTGGGTTCAGTACAAAGTCCCCTGGCTCCAAGGTAGAAATGGCATGGGAGAAGGGCCTGATAGAGAACAGGTGCTCATACCATGACCACCGGGAAGCAGAGTGAGGAGGGAGGAGTCAGGATTGTGAATATGCCCTTCCAGGTCATGCTCCCACTGATCACCTCCAAGTAGGTCCCACTTCCTAACCATGCTCCGACATGCGCTCACCCACGGAGTCAAGTGCTGATCGGTGCAGTGCCCCATGACCCAATCACCTTCCAAAAGCCCATGTCCAGACATGTGAGACTTTTAGGGGACATTTCAGATCTAAAAGATAATAGTATAAATAGAAAAGTTTCCTTTGTATGGATGAACCACATTTGGAATCGACCCAATTGTTAATGAATATTTCAGTTGTTTATACTTTGGGGTATTACGAATAATGCTGCTATGACTATTTGTGTACATGTTTTAGAGAGAATTTATGCTTTCAGTTCTCTCTTGGATAGAATACCTAGGAGTAGAGTTGTCAGGTCACATGGTAAATCTATGCTTGCTTTGTTAGGACCTCCTGAACTATTTTCCAAAGCGGTGGCTCCATGTCATATGACCACTGGCAATTTCTCCCCACATCTGTCATTGTCTTTTATTATTATTATTATAGCCATCTAATGAGTAGGAAGTGGTATCTCATTGTGACTTTGATTTTTATATCCCTGATAACTAACACTCTTTGATACACTTATTGGTCATTTGTGTATCTTCTTTAGAGTTATATCTATTTAAATCTTTTTCCTATTTTTATTTGCCTTATCCAAGGTCATCAAGAGTTACTCCCATGTTGTCTTCTGAGAGATTATAGTTTTACCTCTTGCATTTTGGTCTATGACCTGTTTTGACTAAATTCTTGCATGCTGTGCAAATCAGAGACCCAACTTCATTCCTCTGTACTGTATATGTAGATTGAGTTGACTCATGACCATTTGTAGATTGCTCAGCTCATTACTCCTTTAGTTGTCCTTCTCTCTTGTTGAAAGTCATTTGGCCATAAACATGAGTAAATTTTTTATCTCTCAACTATATTTTATTGTTCTGTATGTCTACCTTATATTAGTAGTCTACTATCTTGATCAATATAATTTTGTAGTCAATTTTGAAGCCACTTAGTGTAAATACTCAAATTTGGCTTTCTTTTTCCAAATTGTTTTTTTGCTAATTTTAGGTTTCATGGCATATGAAATCATGTCAGTTTCAATAGAAAGAAAGGAAAGGAGGGTAAAAAAGGAAGGAAGGGAAGGGAAGAGACAGGAAGAGAAAGGGAATGGAGGGAAGGTAGGAAGACAGGGAGGCAGGAAGAGAGGAAAAAAGGAAGGGAGAGAGGAAGGGCAGAAGGGAGGGAGGAAGGAAGAAAGAGAGGAAGGAAGGAAGGAAGGATGGAAGAAAGAAAGGAAGGAAGGCAGTCAGGCAGGCAGGCAAGCAGGCAACTGAGCTATTGATAGGGATTGTACATCAACTGTGAATCTGTACACCAATTTGAAGAGCATTGCCATTTTAATATTATCTTCCAGTCCATGAGCATGAATGCATTCTATTTAATGATGGTTTGACTTACGAATTTTTGACTTTACAGTGGTGTGAAAGTAATAAACATTTGGTAGAAACTATACTTTGAATCTTATATTTTCCTGGTCTAGTAAAATACTCTCAATGCTTGGCTCACAGTTGTAGAGTAAACAACTGATACTCTATGGAGTATTGTCTTGCTATGCTATGCTGTTTAGCAGGTGTGTTAAACGCATTTTTGACCTATAGAGTTTTTAATTTATAATGGGTTTATGGGAATGTAACTCTGTTGTAAGCCAAGAAGAATCTGTATTTAGTTCTTCATTAATTTTTTTCAATTATGTTTCATGTTTTAACACACAAAATTTTCATTTATTTTATTGATGTTATTCCTAAAATGTTTATTTCTTTTTTATGCTCATAAATTGAATTGTTTCTTAAATTTAGTCTTGGATTACTTATTAGTGGAAATATGCTTGATTTTTATATGTTGGTCTTGTTTCTTATGACTTTGCTAAATTCTTTTTTCAGTTCTAATAGGGTTTTTAGTCAGTTTCTGGGATCTTTTGTATAAAAGATCATGTCATTTGTAAATAGAGACCATTTTACATTTTCCTTCCAACTAGATGGCTTTATTTTCCTTTATCTGGCCTAATTTTCTAGCTAAAACTTTCAGTTCAACATTAAATAGAAGCAGTGAAAGCAGACATTCTTGTCGAGGTTCTGATTTTAGAAGGAAAGGATTCAATCTTCTTTTTTTAAAACAGGGTCTTGCAATGTAGTTCAAGCTGGCCTTAAACCCACTAGGGGTCCCAAACTGGCCTCAAACTCATGGTGATCCTTTTGCCTCAGCCTTCCAAGTGCTAGAATAACAGGTATATACCACCATGCCTTAAAACTATGTCTGGCATCCATTATTTTTTAATTCATATTTCATTTTCTGACTAATAAATATATCACAGTTATCCATTCTTCTATTGGTGGACAATGAGAGATTTTAAATTTTTTCCTCTATTTTGAATAGGCATGATAAGTCTTTTGGTGGACATAGAAAATCATTTGTTTTGGGTATATTTCAGGGCAGAAACTGTTGGATTAGGGTAGGCTCAGTCTTAACATAATACCTTATGAGTCCCTGGTCCCTACTGTGGAACTCAAAATCTTGGATTCCAATCCGGACAAAAAGACATTTGAGGCAGGTGTGGTGGCACACTCCTGCAATCCCAGCATTCGCGAGGCTGAGACAGGAGAATTGCTGAAATCAAGGTCAGTCTGCTAAGACAGGAGAATTGCTGAGATCAAGTCAGTCTGGATTGAAAAGTGAATTCAAGGCCAGCCTGTACTGCATAGTGAGATCCTGTCTCAAGAAGACCAAAAACAAAACAAAACAAAACAAAACATCATACTTGCTATAGTTGACCTAAATCTTCTGTTACTGGCTAAATATTTTGGGAACACGATGTAATTAATTTTTTTTATATATATGTGTGCTCTGGCGAGACAGAATACTTGGGGCTGAGAATTAATTTGAGGACTTTTATTCACTGTTAAACTTTTTAATATAATAGTTAATTTTATGCCTTTAAGAATTAACTTAGTGTTTTTAAGCTTAATGCTGAATTCAAAGAAAACTAAAAAAGCTTATTAGTATGTACATGCTACTTTATTTATTTACTTATTCATATTTTAAAGAGAAAAAAACAGATTTTTTAGGGACTTCCAGGATGATGGCAGAGTAGTAGGATGCAGGGAAAACAGCCTCTCTGAGAGACACTGTCTAGATGTGGAAATACACCATCTCGAGGAAGACAAAAAGGAGGAAGATGGGTTCCTTGGACCCAGGAAGAGCCTGAAGTCCAAATTGAACCCCATAGAGAGAGTGAAAAGAAAAAATCCAACTAAGAAGAAGATGGTAGCTGGTGGTGCCTTCGACCAGAGCCGGCCTTACTGCGAGAGTGGAGCTGTTGAAGCCTGGAGGCAGACTCACTGTGCAAGGGGAGCTGTCGGAGCCCAGTGGCACACAGTTGCAGTGATGGCGGCAGCTGGCGCCCCCAGGGTCTCTGCAGAGCCATTCATTGGTGGAGGAGAGCAGCGGGCGTGCAGGACTGTGTTGGCTGGTGGTGAGTATGGAGGGCTTGGTCCTCTCGTGGGAGAGAGCAATTTGCTGGGAGCCATTCTAGAGTCTGGCCGGATAAGCTTGGGTCTAAAACTGTTCTCGGCTTCCCCCAGCTGCTTCTAGCTGGGCACAGACCAATGGCAACTGCTTGGGTTGCTGCAAGCCCAAGGAGGCTGTTCTCAGGGCAGGCCTGCTAAGGTTGTCTACTACTGCGTCCATGAACAGTTGCTGGCTTGCGGGGATACAGTGCCACGATTTGGGTTGCTGTCTCCACAGGCTGTGTACCAGTGAATCCAGAGAGAACCCTGGAAGTGGGCTCTTTCTCTCTCTCTCTCTCTCTCTCTCTCTCTCTCTCTCTCTCTCTCTCTTTCTTTCTTTCTTTTTTTCTTCTGGCTCTCTTTTTCCCTCAGTTCTCTGTAGCAATTTCCCTAAGTTGGTAGGACCCATCTTTGCCCTCCAACCTACTTATAGTCTTTCTCTTTTTCACCTCTCTGCGTTCTGTTAAATGCATTTTGGGTCCTGACCCTTGGGGAGAATTGATATTTTGTGAACCTATGTACTGTATATGATTGTTTTGTATTCTGATGTATGGTTACAAATTTGGTTTATATGGTTAGGGATTGCAAATTGGGGGTTGGTCCAGTTTACTGTTTTGTTGACAGTGTTTGGTGCTGTGGGTCCTACTGCAGCCAGAGTTAACTCGATTGATCTGGATAGCTGTTGGCCCTGATGGTCCAGAACTGAGATTGACTGGGGCTCACAGAGAGAATGGAGGCATGGTGTCAGGGAACCAGGGTCTGGGCCAGGCGAGCAGTGGTTTCTCATCTCTGATAAACTAAGGAGGTGGGATTTTCTAATAGACTCAGAGCCCAGGAACCAGCTAAACCTGGAAGATAACTCTGGGAAGCGCTTATCACCTGGTAGTCCTTAATACCACCATTAAAGTAACCCACTACAAGCAACTAACAGGTATCACTTTAGGAATTAAACTAAAAAAAGAAAATAAATGAGAAGACCCTTAAATAGGTCACAACCTCAGACACCCAGTTCACCAAAAGCAAACCCAGGGGGCAATGAGGTTGGAAAATCTGAAAGGCCCCAACAGGTTTTTCCGAAGCAGTAAAAAAGCAATTGAATGAGGTTTTGGAAAAAATGAAATCAGAAATAATCTCTCAAATAACCACAGAGATTACTGAAATACATACTATGCTTAGTGAGGTTAGAGCAGACACAGACAAAAAAATAAATGAGCTTAAGCAAATTATAGAAGTACAACACAGGAAACAAATGGATTCCATAAAACAGATTCAAACAGATATTCAGGAGAATAGAAACTCCATTGAAAGTATTCTAAGCAGATTAGACCAATGTGAGGACAGGATCTCAGATATTGAAGACAGGCTTGCAGTTAGTGACCAGGAAAAGAAAGATTTCTCAAAACTAGTAAGGGAACATAAGAAATCAATCCAGCAGCTGCTTGATGAGACAAAGAAAAATAATTTAAGATTAATTGGAGTTAGTGAACAAGCAGGAGATATTACAAATGACCTTAAAAACATCCTTACAGACATTGTGTCAGAAAACTTTCCTGGTAGAGAAAAAGAATTTGACATACAAATAAGTGAGGCATATATAACTCCAATTAGCAATGATAAAAAAATCTATTTCCAGGCATATCATAGTCAAGATTCCAGAAATTCAACACAAGAATAAAATTTTAAAAGCTGTTAGGGAAAAGAAACAAATCACCTATAAAGGAAGGCCCATCAGAATTACAGTGGACTTCTCAGCACAAACTCTCAAGTCAAGGAGAGCTTGGAGTGGAGTACTCCAAATTCTAAAAGAAAACAACTTTCAACCCAGATTGATGTATCCTGCAAAACTATCTTTCAGACTAGAGGAAGAAACAAAATACTTCCATGACAAGGAACAGTTGAGGAAATTCTTGACCACTAAACCAGCACTCCAAAATGTTTTGAAGGACATATTAGAAAGGGATGATAAGTATTACAGCTCCATGAACCCTAATAGAAGGAATCCACCAGGAAAAACAAACAATTAGAGGGAAGGGAAAAAAAAAGAAGGGGGGGAAGCCAATAATAGAAACCAATATGATAAGTATAAGTCAACATGTATCAGTTTTAACCATCAATGTTATTGGTCTCATTTCACCAGTCAAAAAACATAGACTGGCAGAAGGATCAAGAAGCAAGATCCAACAGTATGCTGTATAGAAGAAGCACATTTAACTCAAAAAGATACCCATAGACTGAAAGTTAAAGGATCGAAAACAATACTCTATGCAACAGGAATCCATAAAAAAGCAGGGGTAGCTATACTATTTGCAGACAAAGTTAATTTTAAGCCAAGACTGATTAAGAGAGACAAAGGTCACTATATCTTGGTAAAGGGAACAATCCAAGAGGAAGAGATAGCAATCATAAATATATATGCAACAAATGCTAGTGCACCCAGTTATATAAAACAATTATTAATGGACATGAAAAATCAAATAAGTTCTAATACAATTGTACTGGGAGACCTCAATACCCCACTGTCACAAAAAGACAGATCAACTAAACAAAAAATCAACAATGAAGTATTAGAATTAAATCAAACTTTTGAGTAAATGAACTTAGTAGATATCCATAGATTCTTCCACCCTCCAACATCAGAATACACATTCTTTTCAGCCGCACATGGGACATTCTCCAAAATAGACCATGTACTGGTTCGTAGAACAGGCTTAAGCAAATATAAAGGAATTGAAATTATCCCATGCTTACTATCAGACTGCAGTGCACTGAAATTGGAAATCCATGCTAAAGGAAACCACAAGAATTTTATTAACACGTGGAAATTAAATAGCACACTACTGAACAATCAATGGGCCACAGATGAAATTAAAGAAGAAATTAGACAGTTTTTACAGCTGAATGACAATGATAATACAACATACCAGAACCTGTGGGACACAATGAAAGCAGTCTTTAGAGGGAAATTTATAGCAGTGAATACCCATATCAGGAAAATAGAACAAGCTCATATTAATAATTTAATGTTGAATCTCAAACTTCTAGAAAAAGAAGAGCAGACTAAACCAAAAGCTTGTACAAGGGAGGAAATTATAAGGATCAGAGCAGAAATTAACACACTGGAGACTAAAAAACAATACAAAGAATCAATGAATCGAATTGTTGGTTCTTTGAAAGACTAAATAAAATTGATAAACCCTTAGCCAACCTTATCAAAAAAAGGAAAGAAAGGACTCAAATTCATGCAGTTAGGAATGAAAAGGGTGAAATCACAACAGACCCAGTCGAAATCCAGAAAATTATTTATACTTATTTTGAGAACTTGTATTCTAATAAGATGGAAAATATAGAAGAAATGGACAGATTCTTAGATACATGTGAATTACCAAGGCTCAATCAAAATGATATAAAAATCCTTAACAACCCAATAATAATAAATGAAATTAAAGATGTAATTAAAAAATTATCAACAAAGAAGAGCCCTGGCCCTGATGGATTTATGCTAAATTCTACAAGAAATTTAGTGAAGATCTAACACCACTACTTTTCAAACTCTTCAATGAAATTGAAAGGGAAGCAGTACTCCCAAACTCATTTTTGGAAGCAAGCATTACTCTGATTCCAAAAACAGAGAAAGATCCAACTAAGAAAGAGAATTACAGGCCAATCTCCCTAATAAACATTGATGCAAAAATTCTTAATAAGATACTGGCAAATAGACTGCAGCAAATCCTCAAAAAGATTGTACACCATGATCAAGTGGGATTCATCCCAGGGATGCAGGGATGGCTCAACATATGTAAATCCATAAATGTAATACATCATACTAACAGAGCTGAGGATAAAAATCATATGATTATTTCAATAGATGCAGAAAAAGCTTTTGATAAAGTCCAGCACCCATTCATGATCAAAACTCTACAGAAAATTAGAATAGATGGTCTTTTTCTTAATCTGATAAAAGCTATCTATGACAAACTGATAGCTAACATCATACTAAATGGACAAAAACTGAGAGCTTTCACTTTAAAATCAGGAACAAGACAAGGATGGCCACTCTCTCCACTCTTATTCAATATAGTTCTGAAAACTTTAGAGCAATTAGACAAGAGAAAGAAATAAAAGGAATAAAGATAGGAAAGGAAGAAGTTAAGCTAGCATTATTTGCAGATGACATGATACTCTACCTAGAGGATCCTAAGAACCCCATCAAGAGACTTCTAGATTTAATAAGTGGATTTAGCAATGTAACTGGTTACAAGGTCAATACCCAAAAATCAATAGCACTTTTGTACACAAATAACAATCGCACTGAGAGAGAAATTAAGGAAACAATACCTTTTGCAATAGCATCTAAAAAAATGAAATATTTAGGAATTATTCTAATGAAAGATGTAGAAGACCCCTATACTGAAAACCATAGTACTCTAAAAAAGGAGATTGAGGATGATATTAGAAGATGGAGAGATATCCCATGCTCTTGGGTAGGAAGAATCAGTATAGTCAAAATGGCCATTCTTCCAAAACTTTTATACAGATTTAATGTGATCCCAATCAAATTACCAATAACATATCTTATAGAATTAGAGAAAACAATTCTAAAATTCATCTGGAACAAGAAGAGACCTAGAACAGCAAAGGCGACCCTGGGAAACAAAGACAAGGCAGGGAGCATCACAATTCCTGACCTGAAACTGTACTATAAAGCTATCATAATAAAAACAGTGTGGTACTGGCAAAAAAACAGACGTGAGGATCAGTGGAATACATTAGAAGATCCAGAAACAACTCCAGACATACTAAGCTATCTTATCTTTAACAAAGGTATTAAATACATTCATTGGACAAAAGATAGCCTTTTTAATAAATGGTGTTGGAAAAACTGGCTTCCCACATGTCGATATTAAGATTCAAAAATGGGCATCTGAGATGAGCACACACACGTCTCAGATGAAGAAGTTCAAACAGCAAATAAACATGTAAAAAATGTTCAATAGCAATGGCCATTCGAGAGATGAAAATGAAAGTATCACTCAGATTCCACCTCACTCCAGAAAGAATGACTAGTATTATGAAATCAGCTAGTAACAAATGCTGGAGGGGCTGTGGGCAAAAAGGAACCCTTCTTCACTGTTGTTGGGAATGCAGGCTGGTGCAACCTCTGTGAAAGTCAGTGTGGAGATTCCTCAAAAAGCCAGGATTGGAGGTCCCATTTGACCCAGCTATTCTCTTTCTGGGTATCTTCCCGAAAGAACTAAAAATATCTCATCACAGTAATATATGTTCATCTATGTTCATCACTGCCCAATTCATAATTGCTAGATTGTGGAAGCAGCCTAAATGACCCTTGACTGAGGAATGGATAAAAATGTTGTATTTTTAATGTAATGGAATACTACTCAGCTATATAAAGAACAACAAACTAGACAGTTTTGCCCTCAAATGGATGAATGTTGACAATATGCTTCTCAGTGAATTGAATAAGTCACATATACGTGATTATCATATTGTTGCACTGGTGTGATGAACTGAAACAAAACCTATGTATATATAAAAATTAGTTGGGACAGTTAGAGAAAAAGAAAAACAGAATGTTTATTATTTGATATTTGGATCCAATTTTGCTTTTTGAATTACATTTTTTTGTTTCTGCTTGAAAAAAATAGGTCTTGAAATCTTTAAAAAAAAGACAATTTAGTGTATTGATAATGAATTTTTTTATTCAGTTATGCATTGAATAATATAAATTTACCTCTGAATCCTATATAAGTGCATGATTAAATTTTGATAAATTATTTTCTTATTTTTATTTATTTCACATTCTTAAAATTTTTCTGTTCAGATGTTTTATTTGGACTATATTATAAATGTGCTCTTTTATGTCCCAATATATTATAATTCTGCCTTCTGTTTCTGATTCTTTGCTAAATTTCATTGTAATCTGCCAGTATACTTTGTTCACTTTCTGTGAAAAGAGAAAAAACAATAGAAACAATGATACAGTCTCAGATCAAGATAATAGGAGGTTAACAATGGTTAATATATTGTGTATTGTTATCTTCAGATTAGTTGTTCAGACTACAAGACATAGGCATGAAAAATTGATCAAACAATGAAAGCACAAACTGTTCTTACTTTTTTTGTTTTTGTCAAGCCATTCTTTTCAATGAACTAACAGAAATCAGTAGTATAATTATCTTAGCTATCTTGTGTATATATATGTATTTTTTTCCCTTCTTTCTTTTCTCCTTTCTCCTATTCCAGTTTTTCTTTCTTTTTGAGCAGTTTCCACTCCTTTCACAATACCAATTGTACATTTTAGATCTTATTTACTCTTTCTGTTTCTTATGCTAGGAAGATGATGCAATATTTACATATGTGAGAGTGATTTATTTCACTTATGAGTATGTTCCCAAGTTGCATCCATTTTTCTATAAATGTCTCAAGTTTTTCCTTGTACTCCATTGTTTAAAAATACCACATCATTTTTATTCATTCCTTAGTTGATGGGCATTTGGGTTGTTTCCAAGATTTACCTATTATACACTGTGCTGCTATAAACATGGGTGCACATATATCACTGTGGTATGATATTTTTAATTCTTCTGACATGCTGATTTATTTTTATTTATATATTTTTATTTTAATACTTCTGACATAGCAAAATATTAGTAGAGTTAGGAGATGAATACCTAGTTTAAAATTATTTAAAGACAAATACAAAGTCAATACATATAATGGTATGCTATGTGATATAATTGGACCTTATGCTTACATAAAAGCAACACTTATAAAGATGTATCTTTAAGAATGCTCATAAAACATATATATGTGAAAATATGAAGTTAACACTTTCTTTTCCCTGAAAAACCAACAGGTATTTTAAATATAACAAGTTGAAAGTAGGACATAGAAAGTTATAGTTCTCTGTATTTCCATTTTTAAAATAATACGAGTGCAAGTGAAGATGTCTATCTTCAGTGTATCTGAAAGTTTATTTAGTTCTACTATGACTTCAGCAGATCCCTGGAAATGAGGACAGATGGATGAAATAAATCATGCAATGAAGACTAACCACAAGTTATCATAATGATTGAGATTTTGAAGACTTCAGAAAATGTCACTGTCTAATCACAAAATCCAAGTGGTTTCTTTTAATGTGCTTCTCTGTGATGAAGAAAGAGTGTGGGAAAATAATCAATTGTTGCTAAGAAATAGATCATTCAGTATAGAAAAAAAGTTTTAACCTATCTTTGTATTCTTGCATTTTCTTATCTGTCTCACATATTCACTGAGAAGTAACATAACAAACATTTTTATTTGCACTTTGTTAGTAATTTTAGTGTTTCTCTACAAAGGACTTTTGAAATTTGCTCTAGATTATGGTTTATTATTTCATAATTATAGCAACTAAGTAAACCATATTCTTGTCTTTTTAAATTTCATAGTATTGTCTGTTTTATAGTATGGTCTCAAGCTCATCTTTCTTTATGATGGAGTAGTATTCCATTGTATAAAAAAGTCACATCTTCTTTATCCATTCATTGGTTGATGGGCATTTGGGTTGTTTCCAAGATTTAACTATTACAAACTGTACCATTATAAACATGGGCATGCATAAATTGCTGTAGTATGATACTGCACCATGACCAAGTAGGATTCATCCTACCTGTTTCAACATAAGCAAATCAATAAACATGATACACCATATTAACAGAGTCAAAGACAAAAACCATATGATGGTCTCAATAGATGCAGAAAAAGCATTTGACAAAGTCCAATACCCATTCATGATAAAAACCCTATAGAAAATTGGAATAGATTGTCTTTATCTCAATCTGAAAAAAGGTATTTCTGACAAACCAACAGCCAGCACCATACTAAATGGTCAAAAACTGAAAGCTTTTACTTTAAAATGAGGATCAAGACAAGGATTTTTACTATCACCACTCCTATTTGATATGCTTCTGGAAAAATTAGCCAGGGCCATTAGACAAGAAAAAGAAATAAAAGGAATAAGGTTAGGAAACTAAGTGGTTAAATTATCATTATCTGTAGATGACATGATACTCTACGTAGGAGACTCCAAGAACTCCGCCGAAAGGCTTCTGGATTTAACAGCCAGGTGTGTAGCTGGATACAAAGTCAACACTCAAAAATCAATAGCCTTCTGGTACACAAATAAGAAACTCATGGACAGAGAAATCATGGAAACCACACCTTTAGGTTCCAACCAGAACACAACTAGCCTGCCTTTCTGGTGAGTGTCTCACAACCAGCGCAGACTGCAGGAGGAGAATGATTCATGCCTCCCCTACCCTACTGGTGCATGGCAGGTTGAGGATTAAGGACACCGCCCCCCACTCCCCACCCCAAGCAACAACCTGCTGGTTGGGAGGACTGGTTAAGTTGATAGCAACTAAGGTACATAAAACAACTAACTGCTTGTATTGTTTGGTTGATTTTGCAGGCCTGGGGCCTGAAGTCTGAGCATCTCGTGGGAGGATGATGGTACGCAATGTAGGGAATATGGGGGATTCCCTTCTGTCTTGTCTTTGAGGCCCAGCATTGTTCTCATTGTTTTGCTTTATTCTGATTTTTTGTTTGCTTTACTTCATATTTTGTTTTTATTGGTTTTATTCTGTTTTGTTTTTGGTTTGATTTTACTATACCTGATGGAATGGTCAACTATTGTGAAGATAACAAGATATACTATAGTAACTATTGCTTTCCTAGTATCTTACTTTGAAGTTCTGTACCAGTTCTACTGCTTTGTTTTGATTGACTTTGTTCCATTATGTTTTGTTGGATTTTATTATCTTTAAAATAAAATTTAAAAAATTTTTAAAAAATAGAAAGAAAGAAAAAGAAATACCTAAGAATCAAGCTAATGATGGAAGTAAAAGACCTCTACACTGAAAACTACAGTACCCTGAAAACAAGCATTTTCTAACCACATCAAGAAAGTCAGTAAGCAGCAACAAGTCAGCCAGGAAGTGAAGGTATGTAAGTGAAGTGATTTTGGAAAACACCTGTATAACCTTAAGATAGGGCTGATTGCCAGGGATCCAGCTATGTGATCAGTGAGTTGGAATTTTTAATCTTACCTGCCGCCTACTGGGGAAAGAAGAGGGGTTAAACACCACTGGCCAATGATTTAATCACTCATCTACATAATGAGGCCTCTATAAAACCCTAAAGGGAGGGTCTTGGAGATTTTCCAGTTTGCTGGGAGGGGTACTTAAAGAAGGCATGAAAGTCCATATCCTTGCCACATGTCATGTCCCATGCATCTCCTCCATCAGGCTGCTTCATTTCGTAACCAACTAGTAGTCAATAAATGAACTCCTTTCCTGAGTTCTCTGAGCCATTCAAGAAAATGATCAAAATCAAGGAGAAAACTGGCAACCTCTGATATATACCTGGACAGTGATAAATGCAGGAAAGATCCTTAACTGGCAGTTCACACCTGAAATAGCAGCTGTATTGTAGGACTAAACTTTAATCCAAGGGATTTGATATTAAGTCCGAGGAGATAGTGTCTGAATTGGACTGAGTGTTAGGACATTATGTTGGTAACTGCTAAAGAATTGAGTTGAATTACTATGAAAAACCTCTTCATACATCTGGAGACTAGAAATGCTGTGCAAGAGTACAGTAAGCAAAGCACGCTGGCTAGAACAAATACTATTCCTAGTAATGTTGATACAATAGAAACCCTGATTCACAGGAAATAGGACTGGACACTTTCTATGACAATAAAAAAGCCTAAACCCTGTTCTGACCCTGGCTATCACATGTCCCACCAGCCAGCCTTGTGTGTGAATCCAGGAAGAACTCCCAGACCACCACATGCTCCCCCACAGACCCCACTTCTGGGATCACCATAACATAGAGTAACAGAGGTGACAACCAATAGACCAACCTGACAGAGGAAACTGACAGTCAGGAGGACAGTTTCATTTCAGCACTGAAGTGCCACCCTACTACAGAGACCAGGTGAGACACAGTTTTAGGACATAGGCTTGAAGAGAGAAAGAGCTAAATAGGGATCTTCTGGGAGGCTTGGAATCAGAAGTTCATGGGGCCTGTTTTCCATTGTGAAAGGCTAGGTTTGGAGAGTGAAATCATCAGAGGGGCCAGTCCTGAAGGGGAACACAGTTAGCCTAGTGGCAGTTTTGAACTCTTGACACTGCTGCATACATCCAGCAGAAATTAGTGGTCTGAAGTACTATAGGGTAATATATTGGTGGCCTAATTGTCTTTACTAAAATCATAGTGCTCTTTATCTTGGTTAAGGGATGTTCATAGTGGTTCCTAAGGTATGTTAAGATCCAATTGACACCTGACACCAGGAATGCCACTACATTTGCTACTATAATCAAGATAACATAGTAGTTTGCTTTTCTCTCCATGCCAATATCTAGATTTCCTGGGGGTAACAAATAATAAAAATCAGATATAGATACACACAGGAACTTGGGAAAGTGAGGCAACAGAAGACCACCAAGATCTTTCAACTCTTGTAAGACAGATCAAGGGGGAACAAATGGAGAGGAAAGCAAATACTAGCAGGTAGAGAAACTTTATGAAAAGTTTATAGAAGAGGTGAAGAAATTAGATGAGTTCAAAGAGGAAGTGCAGCAATGGTTCATGGAAATATCATTCAAAACAGATATGGGGAAAGTAAGTAAAATAATTGCCCAGATTTGTTCAAAACATGAATGTCAAATTCACCAAAGATATAGAAATCTAAAAAAAAAAAAAAATCAGACAGAAATACCTGAAATTAAAAAAAAGCTGCACAGAATTCAAAAATTGCAGAAATTATCAATGTCAAGCACAACATCTAAAATTGAATACAAAATGGTAATTTATGAAGAAGTACTCAGAGAAGCCACAAAAGAATAAAAGTGTAAGGAAAGACCACCTAGTAGTTACTAGGTGACAATAAAAAG